>BHFT01005628.1:0-35152 GCA_004320025.1 Laticauda laticaudata | reverse complement strand
CTCAAAATTTTCCTTTTTTTCCCTTTCTTCTTTGGGATTTTTCTTTTTTGATCTTTTTTTTGGTTCACTTTTATTTTTTTTTTTAATTTGAGAATTCTCAATTGGATTAAGGTGTTGAAGAACCTGAAGAATTATTTTTATTTTCTCAATTTTTTTTTGCTCTTTTTAAACCTTTTTATTTTTCTCCTTCCTTTCTACATAATTACTGATTGGATTAAGGTTAAGAAGAACCTGAAGAAATTTTTCTCCTTTTCCTTTTATTATTATTGGGTTTTTCTCTCTACCATTTTTATTTTTCATTTTGGATTATAATTGGTTATTCCATAATTGGAAGTAATTAGAGTTTAGAAGAACCTGAAGATCCCAAATTGTTTAAAATAAGTAGGAAGTTTATAGCTTCTGGCTCCTCAAATTCTACTTCCGCCTCCCCACCATCTGCAGCACAACATTTCAGACAATGTTAAAGCAAGACAAAGATCAAGAAAGAGTGACTCTACAGATGATTATGCAAGGAATCCAAGACCTTAAAATAAAATCAGACACCACTGAAAGAGAATAGAAAATATTGAGCAAAGAACAGAGAATATTGAACAAAGAACAGGGGAAACTGATGAAAAGGTGGAGAATATTCAATAAATGATGGTGAAGTATGATGAGGAGATTCCAGAAAATTGAAGAAGATAAACAAAGAGACAAGAAGACTGGAGAAATTGATGGCAGATTAACAGTGGTTGAAACAAGATAAAATGGGATGCTGAAATGGGAGATGGACAGATCAGAATTTTATCTCAGATTTCAAAAACATAGAGAAAAAAGGACAAAATCTAGCTGAGATAATGATAGAAATATTGGCTGAAGCTTTGGAAATAACAGAAGAGAAGATGATGGATGGAGTAGATGAGGTTATACCGAGTTTTTACAAGATATGCGATGAGAAATAACCTTCCAAGAGAAGTTCATATCAGATTTACAAAAAAAGCCATTAAAACACAAATATTACAAGTGGTAAGAGAGAAAACATTGAAATACAAAGGCAAGGAAATTGTGGTTTTAAAGCAAATACCCAGAAGAGTGAGAGAGATGAGAAGACAATACGATTTCTGACTAATGCTATTGAAAAAAGAGGTGAATTATAGATGGCTAATCCAGAAGGGTTAATGTTTACATGGCAAGAACAGAGACACAGAATTGACTCAATCGAGAAAGCAGAATTTTTTTATGCAGAATTTTTTGGAAGGAGAGTGGAGGAGGCAGAAAAAGAATTTCACTAATTGAATTCCAAGATGAGCAAATGGAGACTGAAAAAGAAGAAGGCGCAGTAGGTGGATCACTGGAGACTAAAGAACAACGTGAACCAAGATCTATGAGAGCTGCCAAAACCTAATTATAAAGCATAATTATGGAAGAGAAAAAACTGATCACAATGAATATAAATGGACTTAATTCAGCTGTTAAAAGAAGGAAAATTTTTCACAAATTAGAGAAAACTAAAATTTGATATAATTTGTCTACAAGAAGTACATATTAAAAAACAATATGAACAATTGTTGATACAACCAAAATTAGGGAAAATATTTACTTCTTAAACTCAGTGTAAGAAAAGAGGAGTGGTTTTATATATTAAAGAGACCATCTTAGCAAAATTGATTTTTACTGATGAAGATGGAAGAGTATTAATGATGGAAATAATGGACAATAATACGAAAACACTTTTGATTGCAATTTATGCTCCGAATGATAAACAAGAAGAATTTTATAAAAAATTACACATGAAAATAATTGAACTGGACTATGTCAATGCTTTCCCTTTAAAATATTAAGCAAAGATGGAAATATTACAAAAATAAAGTTTTTAAAAAGAAAAAATGAACAGTACCACTTCACAGTGGTTTACAGCCCTCTCTAACCCTCTTTACAGAGTCAGTATATTGCCCCCAACAATCTAGGTCCTTATTTTTCCAACATTGGAAGGATGGAAGGCTGTGTCAACTCTAAGCTGGTGAGGATCGAACTCCTAATCATAAATGAGGAAGAAGTCAGAGAAAACCAACTTTGTGTTTTTGTAAACAAGAAAAAAGAGAATAATTTAATATTTTTTGCTGATCATGCTGGATGGGAAGGGTAAAGAGAATTTATTTAGATGTGAAGGATTCCTTTGTCATCAGATTTTCTTGTCTTCCTCCTCCACTACTTATATTACTCATGCAGCTTAAGAAAAGGGTTTATGAAACTTGAAAACTAAATTTATGTGTTTTCCTAATCCTTAAAGACATTCAACAATTATTTTATTGCTCAGGTTCTCTCTGACAGCAGAACAAAGAAGCTAATACTATCCTGAAGTTTGGCCTCAGAAACACATCTATTAATTAATAAGTAACATATTCAGAAACTCATTTATTGTTAAAAGAAAAGACATGAAGAGACATAAGTATAGTTTGGATTTTTCCATAGTAAAACATTTGCAAAATACATTTTGAATGAGTCACTTCAGTTGGACAGGCCATATCATTTATTCTGCAGAAGAAGAAGCTTTTCTATTACTTTTGTTGCATCATTTGGAATATGTAAAAGCTGACTTTCAGATTTTATTTTGAAGTTTAAACTACATCTCTGGACAGCCAAGTTTTAGTTTCCCAAAATATTAATTTATGACAAAGATAATCAGTTTTAACTCAGTTAATTTCAAATTCCAAGGAGCATCTTGAAATTTTATATGCTTTTCCTTGGTGCTAATTACTGATTTGCTATATTTATAAGCGAGCTGGCATCACATGAATTTCACATTCTACTCATATCTCCATATGTGTTTGTTATTGCTCCAAATATAGCAAAAATGCAATTAGCGCTAGAAAAATATTAAACTAGAAAAGTTTATAAATAAATAAGACTTGTATTTGTTTATGAAAGTACAAAGCATGGTTTTGTTTGCTCCTGAAATTCTGATTGCTACAACACTTTATGGTTACTGTATGCCAAACTATAATTAACATTACATTACATGACAACTTACTCTAATTGTTACACCTTATCTTCTCCCATCTTAGATATCTATGACTGAAGAATTTCCCATCTTCTATGTAGGACTAGCACAAATGGCTTGAACTAAGACTTTGCCCTCCCAGCAGAATAATACCTTGAGGGCAACACTGGCATTTCTGATAAAATCAATCCTTGCTGGTGAAGTTAAAAGAAGAGAAATGAAGCCAAAGATCCTCCACAAAAAAGGGGGTTAAAGGTGATAAAATATTATTTGTTTGATGGAAACTAACCCATCAAAGAGAAGTCTAAAATAAAAGCAAAAGAACACAATGGGAAACTTCTTCAGGATTTTTGTCAAGAAAATTATGACCGTGGCTAGTAATATAGATGAGTTTGAAGGCCCGATGAGACCACCTTCTCCCCCACAGGTTATTATGGAGGGATGTAAAACTTTCTCAAATACAGCTGTAAGTGAGGACATTCATTCATTCATTCATTCATTTTATATGCTATGTAAATCACTAAAACTGCTCCAGGTGGCTTATAGTTCAGGATTAAAATAATGAAAGAAGCAGTACAAGAACAAGTGTTAAAGTGTTAATACCTTTATAATGCCTTGGTCAGGCCACATTGGAATACTGTCACGTTATAAAAAAGATGTTGAGACTCTAGAAAGAGTGCAGAGAAGAGCAACAAAAATAATTAGAGGACTGGAGGCTAAAACATACAAAGAACAGTTGCAGGAACTGGGTATATCTAGTCTCATGAAAAGAAGGACTAGGAGAGACATGATAGCAGTGTTCCAATATCTCAGGGGCTGCCACAAAGAAGAGGGAGTCAANCTATTCTCCAAGGCAGTGGTCCCCAACCTTTTTTGTACCAGGGACCGGTTTCACGATTATTCATTCTTCCACGGACTGGTACCTGAGTAACGCGAGACTCCACTGTCATCGGGACGGCTCTTCGTTCGAAGCCACCCCCCCTTCCCTTTGATGAAACTAAGGCATGAGGATTCCTTCAGCACCCACATGCCACTTTCCAACCAAAAACCCGGAAGCACTTTCCAACCAAAAACCCGGAAGCAACCAAAAACCTGGAAGCACCGTCGAAACAAGATGGCAGTGCCCAAACTTTGTGGCCTGGTACAAAATGATCCATGGACCAGTACCGGTCTGGAACCAGTGGTTGGGGACCCCTGCTCCAAGGCATCTGAGGGCAAGACAAGAAGAAATGGGTAGAAACTAATCAAGGAGAGAAACAGCTTAGAACTAAGGAGAAATTTCCTGAGAGTTAGAACAATTAATCAGTGGAACAACTTGCCTCCAGAAGTTGTGAATACTCCAATACTGGAAGTTTTTAAAAAGATGTTGGATAACATTTGTCTGAAATGATATAGGATTTCCTGCCTAGTTAGGGGGTTGGACCAGAAGACCTCCAATGTCCCTTCCAACTCTGTTATTCTAAGTCATTGTCAGGCAAAATAAAAAAGAGATTGCAGGAAGACCTAATTTTTAAAGCTTTACGAAAGCATAACAGGTCAGGTCAGTGAAACTTCAAGAAGATGCTGTTCCACACTGCGGGCAAAACTATAGTGAATGTCCATCTTCTAGGTTACATGGGCTGGCATTTCTAAACTACTGGGATCAGGAACATGATGACACCGACAGAGCCAAAAGAAGAAAATTGGTCTAGTATAAAGCCCATCTCCATGAAACTTGTTCTCTCATAGTGCCTGTTTTAAAAATGAAGTTCACTTTACAAAGATCCAAATAATTGGAATTTGAGAAGGATGAAACAAAAAAGAAAGAAATTGTCAGAGTTGTATGGAAAAAAACATTTTGAATGAAATGATGATGCTCTGCTACTCAGGATATGAAAATATACACAAAACAGGGTGCCAAAGATAATCCAAAAGAGCATCAAATTATATGCATGGCTCTACATTATTATAAATTACATATCTATTAATGTTAGTTGATATCAATGTTATATAAATAGATGCACTTATTATAAACACAGTGCTAGAAGACATTGAGGAATTCTGTCTTTGTTAGGAGGTGCTAAAATATACATTAAAGAACAAACTTTGGCATAAGAAGAAACCTGGAATTATAGGAAGATTTGGATTTTCATAAATGATATAAGTCAGAGGAAAAGATGATGAAGTTTTTGAATGATAATTCATTTTCCAGTACCAGTTTTTAGCATTATAATTACAAATGCTATGACTGGACCTAAGAGTTAAACTTAGAAATTGAAAAGAGTAGGAGTTGTAACAGTATTTAAGATCAGTATAAGGAACTGAAACATAATTAACTGGAAAAGCTAAAAGAACCAAACAGAAAAAAAATAGGCCAATATGTTGTTTTGGAAAAAATATTCCTCAAAGAGGAAAGATACAAAAGTTGGTAATCATGAAAAGACAAAAAGACAAAACAAATCCTTGGGCAACAAGACAGCCAAATGACTGTCAGCATTAGCAAATAACCTAGGTCTGTGCCATAAAAGCTTTATAGTCAATAATCAGTACCTTAAACTGAACATAGAATCTGACTTGAAGCCAGCACAAACCCTAAAGCCCTGGTTCCCATCACAACTTGTGTGGCTGCATTCATGACCAACTATAGCTTCTAACTTAACTTCAAGGGCAACTACATTTTTGGAGAGTTTCAATAGGCTAAATGAGAAGTAAACAAGACAGGGGTAGCTATGAGGATGGGCTCATGATCCTGGACGCTTGTGAGCATAGTTGGCACCCATTTTTTTTTGCAATGGTTCTCTGTCTTGACCATAGCTATCACTTTCAAAGATTACGAGAGGACTCCCAAATTGCAAACCAGTGCAGCTCTGTCCAGAACTAATGATGGAAAGTTTCATGAACTGAGAGTGCAATGGAATCTGTGAATGAACTTGGAGGAAAGGGAAAAGAGATGTTGCCTAGGAAAAAGATAAGAGAACAGGAGCTCCCAGGGCTTAATGGTCAGAGAAAAAAAAAAACTTAGGAAGGACCCACCTTAAAGTATCAAGCAATTAAAAATGGCTGTGAAGACTTGTGTCTTCAGTCTTACAGGGTTCTGTTAATGTTGCCTTATAATACAGTAGAATTAGTTCACCAGTTTGTTTCCTGCCCCAAACCCCACAGTCATTTAGCCTTACTTGGTTTGAGCTGAAATCTATTTTTCCCTATGCAGACCATTAGAGCCTCCAGACATTGGGGAAACAACCCTGAAGTCATTATGTGGATCATCCAAGGTTAAAGATATAAAGTTAGGTTGCATCAGAACATTGGAGATATGTAATAACTCTCTTCTACTATTTCTTCTCCCAGAATCCCCTTGAACCCTTCCCTGAGAAACTTAAAACTAGTAAAAGAAAATGAATCAGATTTGCTGAAAAGAATTCAGTTCACTGTTAAACATATATTATTTACTTTTACAGACAACAATGAGTACACACACAAACACACACACACATACAAACACACACCCCAATTGTTTCTGACTTTTTCCTGCAGGTTGGTTTTCTGAAAGCTTATAGCACATCTTAAAGCAGTCTGAATATTTGCTTCACAGAGCCAAATGTAGTTTTCACTCTTTCTTCAGTATTTCCTCTGTGCCCTCCTTTTGTACCTGGTCCTCTGCCCGGTTCCTGGTTCTTTTTGTTTGTCTTTTTCATGACACACTACTCTCTTCTCTTCCTTCCATATGCTCTCCTTTGTTCTTCCACTCATGTCACTTATTTGCTCTGCTTATTTGCTCTTACTCTCCCTTCTGTTGTGCTAACAGAAAAAAGCTTTGCTACCTTTTTGTCTTTCTGTATCCATTTTTACTTTTTTTTTTCCTCTTTGGCACTTTATCAATTTTCTTTTTTCTAAATTACAATTTTTATTATTATTTTCTTGCAAAAATCCCTTTTTATCAAACTCTTTTCCTACTGAAATATCTTGCAACACTCTGAATAAGGGGTTGCATTTATTTATGTATGTATAGTTTGTATTTTGACTATTGTTTTTAACATGTGCTTAATAATTTTGTAGTTAGCCGGAAACCTCTGGTTATTAGACAGATTGTCTGTTAATTTAATAAGTAAGAAAGTATAATAAATAGGTCCTATCTACATACCTAACTTTAAATGTTCTAGAAGTTTCAAAGTTATATCTTTCTCTATTCAAGGTAAATAGATGTCAAGAGTGATGCATTAGAACAAATACTAATATATTCATGTTGAGGAAAAGAAGGACAGTTTATGAAATCAAAGTAGACTGAAAGAAAATAAATCACAGAGTGTTCCAGGTTTGCTGGTTGGAATTATATGATTGCCATTCATGCATAATGCATTTTGGGCTAAAACTTTAGTTATATAAGAAGATATATGTACCTTTACATTATAACAAATTTAGGTTTTGTGTTAGATTTTCTTTTGTTTTTTTTAACCTTTGCAGGAAAAAATATATTGCATTTCAACATTTATTGCGACAAATAATCTGGAAAGATAGACAATTTATTTTTTTAAAGCAGGAAGTTATATCAATACCATTTGACTTAAAGTATGCCAGCTTCTTTGTATCTCTTGGTGGCTACCACTAGTTTTGTTTTTTGGGGGAGGGCTAATTAATGTAATTGGTATATTTTTCTATTCCATATAAGGATGGACATTTTTCATTGTCTCCATTTTTGTTCCAACTGTTTACATTTTACATGCGGTAAAAAACTGAATAAATTTTGATGTCTTTTTACTGTTGGTTTAATTTTGTATTTTTCCCTTTATGTATTTTTCTTGCCCATGATTTTCTTTATTCTTTTAAACCAACTTTGAAGAAGAAAGGAGAACAGCAAGAATACATGAATGCATGCACTGAAAGGGATTTTTGGATCAGTTTAAATTGGTCTATTGTACGATGTACTTTAATAAGATAGCATACTGATCTGTTGAATTTTTGTTTATTTATTTATTTAAAAAACCTGCATCTGTTTTCATTTGCAATCTTCCTCAAAGCATGGATATTTGACTGTATTTTTCAAAGTGCTTAAAATGGAGAAATAGATTTAAAAAGCATGTTATGGGAAACCATAAAAAAGAAATGTTTCAATGTTTTTTTTTATTTCAAAGTTAATACATCAGAAATATTTGTCTAAGAAGGCACACATATTCATAGAAGATAATAGGAGCTCTTGGAAAGCCCAAGGGGAATAATGAGAATGAGAAAAATGCCTATTGACATGAACAAACTCCACTAAAATGAAAGTCAGCTATGGATAAAACATAAGCAAGATGAAATGAGTCAAAGTAATAGAAATAAAATAGGCTGGTTTATGCTGTTTTTTTGCTTCTATTATTCTAAATGTTCATTTTATATTAGTCTTCTTTTTTAACAGATGACTCCCTCTATGCACACTGGTCTTGGAACTGATATTCTTGCACTATTCTTTTCATCTCTTGTGTTTAAGCGAGAACAAGAGAAAGCAAGAAAAGTTTATGAATGCTCATTAATATTTTTTTTTGCACTGTTTGCTTCTAGGCACCATTTTATTTTCTAATTGGAATTGTTTGAAATTATACTTTGGTATTTCACTTTTTAAAGAATACCAGGTCTTCTGAAACTTGTTTTCCAATTGCCTTGTCCTGCCATGGGATTCTACTTATTGCTTTGAGTTGCTTAAAATCAATTTTTTAAAAAAGTCCAAGCTGTGTGTGAGACTGCACTTAGTTTTGGTTCTTCCTAAAAGTCTCCTTTCACTTGTATTGCTTAATTACACCTTTCCTTGCAAGTTGACAATAGTTGATTATCTTGTGTTTGCCTCCATCATCTGAAGGATAATGTTGTCAACAAAACAATTCCAGGAGCTTTTTTTCTGAATAATTATGCTTTCCAGAGTTTGTCTTCCAACAGAATTTGATGTAATTAAAGTAATACTTCTTTATACTGCTCCTGGACCCTTTAAAATTTTTGTCACTGCTCTGGGGAAGTATCATCCACATCTCCTTTTTGACCGAATTGCTGATAATATAACTCAACAACAAAAGTATTGCTTTTATTTGTCCCTCCAACTATTTTAATCCTGATGTTTTCTTTATAAGCAATGTGGATGTTTTGAACAAACTGCAAATCCTCTTCCCTTTTGGTTGCTTCTTTTCCTCTTGAAACAATTTGTCTTTTGTTTACACTATTTCATCCAGTCTTCATAATATCTATTAAATCGTAGCTGAATTTCTGTAAAGGAAGTTCAAACTCACCCTGCTTATTTCTCACATTTCTCACATTCTTAATATATATACAGTGAATACTATGAACTATATGAGGTAATATTCTTTCTAATTTTCCACTAGCTGGTTTAAGAATCTTCATTAGAATTTAGTTTTACTTCTTTCCACAGAACATAAGTCTTCATCTGGGATATTAACTTCAGGATTTTCATCTCCAGAAGATTTAGTTTAATATATTATTGATTAAACTCACCATACTTAAGCCAAATACTGTATATTTTGACCAATTTAATGAAGGGCAGGCCAGCACAGACTGGCAGGCCAGTTGACTAAGAACATGGTTTCAATTCCAACATTATTTTGCACCACTGTGTAAAAATTTTTACTACTGGTTCTGTGGGTGTGGCTTGGTGGGTGTGGCAGGGGAAGGATACTGTAAAATCTCCAATCAGAGGTTGTATTTGCCAGTTCTCCAAACTACTCAAAATTTCCACGACCAGTTCTCCAGAATGGCCAGAACCTGCTGAATACCACCTCTGCTGTGTAACCAGTCACTGATACAGCTTGGAAGATGAGCAAAAAACACTTAGTTCCCCCAGGATCATGAATTTCTTTCCTAATTTTTTCAAAGTCCTTGATGATGCTACTGTCAGTATTCTTTGCATTATTAGCAAGTAATAATAATTGCCTTTACATTCATTAATTCATTAATTTTCAATTTAAAACAAATTGAACATTAATATTTCCAATATTTTCTCACAAATGTATTCTTTTCTACTATGTACTATCATAAGATAAAGGGAAGTGTTTTTTTAAATCATTAATATCTCAAAAACCACTAGTTCCTAAAATGAATTACTCTATTTTATGAGGAACTACCAAATGATTTTGAATCAGTGCTTGCTCAATGCTGATCATTTTCTCAGATAATAGTCCACATATAAAACCTTTTTCCAAGAGATATTTGATCTCTTTTACTATTTACCATTCCATTTTTATTTGGTTTAGTTTCCAACTGTTAGAATAAGCTGGGTTACTGTCCTTACATTTATGCCCCTTCTAGTTCAACTTTTTGAATGCTTTTGCTTTGTTTTAAAAGAAGTTACTATGTTCTGTACTGCATAGTATAGTTTTGCTGTATAAAAAAAAAATCCTGTCCCAGGAAATTGGATCACATCACATAATTATTCTACAATATGTATTAACTCATGCTATGATTATTTGTCATAGCAGAAACTTAGGTACATACCTATCAAAATATTTTCAAATATTTTGTAAGAAACAGCACTAAGGATATCACAGTGCATAAAAACAAACATATTTGCAATTAAATCAATTTAAGGTCAAGAGATCACAAATTTAAATGATACGGTAGTCTACTCAAGAATAAACACTGATTACTAAACTATAATTGCCTTTTGAAAAATATATTTCTAGCTAACATTGTATATATATATAAGTTATTTTTAAATCTCCTTTTAAGACTGTTTGGGCTGTATGGACTCTTATCTTCTTTTAGCACCTTTAATAAAGTTGATTTTTGTTTCAATTCTGCGGGTGGTGATGCCCTCCTCTCATCCCACTCAGCCTAAATGAGCTTCTGACTTCCAAAGGCTCTGTCTTCCACTAGAGGGCTGGTGGGGAAGAAAAACTGGTTTACAATGGCTGGCACAAAAGGGACATAATTACCAGTCATTGTTCATCACATCAAAATTGATGGATAAGGGAACTTCCGGGTTAAGCCCTCCTCGTTGATGGACCAGGGACTGCAACTGTCCACGGCTTTGGTCCGTTCTGTCTCATTGGAGAGCCCCAATCACTGTGATTAGGGGCTGAAGCTTAGAGGGGTGGCAGAGTAAGGGGAAGCCACCAGCCAGGTTGAGGGGAGCTGCATCCCCCCTCCCTGGGCTAGGAAATTGCCCCCCCAAAGACAACTGAGTGGTGGTCCAAAATGGCCACCCTGAAGAGGAGGACTTAGCTGGACTAAGATTTGTGCAGGAGAGAATAAAGAGGTGGACAACATAAGAACCGGGACAACTTGGTGTAACAATTAATTAAAAGGTACCCCAGGATGGTATTTTAAGAATTTTTATGAAAGAATAAGAAAGCAGCGGATTTTTAAAGAGAAAGGAAAAAAAGTGAAAATATCTTTGACAGCTGAGCAGGGATTCGAACCAGAATAAGATATCCAAACATATTGAATTAAAATACATTGGTAACAAACAGGCACAATTTAAAGCTGGACTTAGGAGTTTTCAAAAAGAAGGGGGAAATATTTAAATTGAGGATTTGATTGGTTTGGAATACTGAGGTTTGGAAAGACCAGAACAATAAAATGGGGGGCGGGGATGGGGAAGGTGAGGACATTGTATAACGGAGAGTGCCATCTGGTGGACAAAAAGTTTAGCTGAAAAAGGGAAAGTTCCAATTTCTCTATGAATTGGATTTGATACAATGAAAAGGAAACATTGAAACAACATAACAAGTACCCTAAAAAGTGAAAATTGAATTAGAATAAAAGAAATGCTGTAAACCAGTTCTGGAATAGTTGTTAATCCAGAAACTTTGAAGAAGAAGAAAAAGAAAAAAAGAAGCTGATTGGTGGATTTTAATGACTATATAGATATAAAAGTGTGTAACGATGATATCTCTGTGGGATCTAAAAATGGGAACTTAAAAATTTGAAAGAAACTACTACATGCAAGAAGTCAATCACTTGCCTCTGAGTTAAAAGCTAATGGAAATGGCAATTGAAGAATATGAAGAAGAAAGAGAAGGAGGAGTTAGTTCAAGAAAGAAGACATCTTAAATAGACAATCAACACAAAGAACACCACAAGAAGAGAAAAGAAGGGGGTTTAAAGGACATTTAAAAAAGTAACTAAATGAGGGAATATTTATAAAATCGAAAAACAGAAACAGCAGAAAGTAAAAGGGGAATATATAAGACAGAGGAGGGATATAAATCAGAGGGAAAAAGAGATTTTGGAAAAACAAAAGGGAAAAAGAGGAGTAAAGAGTGAACAGGAATAGGAACAGAAAAAATATAGAATTGTAAATAATAGGAAAATTTTTCTTTACCTAGAATACATCGGGACAATGGTTAATGAATTAAAGAAAGGGGATTCCGCATTGATAATGAAGGGTATAATATGTACTTTTGCAATTACAAATGATAGAATAATATAGTCTTATTGAGGGAGGGGGGGGCACTGATATCTTTTTAGAAGATTAATGCATGTCTTCTTATTTTTATGGTTACAAGAAAGGTTAATGTTTTATTTATTAATTTTGAAATGATTGAAATGAATTGTGAGGAGCTTTAAAAATGAGATTAATATCAGTGACCAAGCAAAATGGATAATTGTTTTTCTTTTTTACTTTTTTTTTTTTTGATATTAAAATAAATTTTGTTTTTTTTTTGATATTATAAATAAAATTTTATGGGAGTAAAGGGAGAAAATACATTGCGGAATCTGACTGAAAAGTACAATGTAAAGTAGTTTACATTGAATAAAATTTGTTTAAAAAAAAAACTGAGGGACGAATTAGCTCAACCCTGAAGGCATCTTTACCTTATTTGGTCAATCACATGAAACCATTCCCTCTCCCTCTTGCCAGGCCACCAAACCAGAAAGGTTGGGGGCTGCTTTTGTTGGGAACTATTTACATTTTACTTTTTCCCATATCACCAAGGACATTGTCTGCTGAAGTATCCTGAAATTCAGATTTAAGGAAACATATTGTGTTTTTCAAACACTCCCATTCAACATTTAATAACTGGAACAGACCAACTCAATGAATACTGCCTCTCTAATAATTGACTTTCCTTGTCTACCTTTATTTGTTTTTTTTTACATAACTTCTGGCTTGTTTTAGTTATATCTTTTATCTTGTATGGTAAATCTAGTTCTAGAGCTAAAGTGTTTTGCTTTGTTTGAGGTGTATTATTTGAATGTTAAATTCCCAAACACTGTTTCTGAAACCAACTTTATAGCAAAAGCACTGTAGCATCCTCTCCTCATCCAGGACTCTTTTTAAAAGTGTACAAGTTAGCAAAGATGCACTACTGCAGTGTTTTCCAATCTTGATAAATTCTAGGTATATGGACTTCTCTCAGCAGAAATCTCTCAAATTTTTTATCAAATCTTCCAGCTGGAAGAAAGGAGGTGGTTTACCCAGCCAGCCCAGTGACAGCGGAGTTACTTAATGCGCTGCACATCCCTGCCATGAGTGTGTGTATGTGTGCGTGTGCTGGCTATCCCAGTTACTCTGGTCTTGCTGCCACCACTGTGAGCCTGGACCGATCCGTGTTAATGGTCATGGTTGGAAATTGCTGCTGGATCAATCGAACAATCTCACCTTAATTGGAGCTGAAGCTGTCAAAAAGGCTGAGTGTCAGCAGACAGCTCAGAACAGCAATGTTTCTCTGCATCATCCAAACTGAAAAAGCACAGCTCCAGAAAGGCCAGATTGGCTAAGAAGGATGCAGCCAACAAAATTAAAGCCAAAGCTATCTACTCTAGGAAGTCATCTAGAGCTGAAGAGAAAAATGCCAGCAGAAGACAGAAAGCCTGGAGAAACAAATCTCCAGAGCCGAAAGGAAGGTAGAGCAGGAAAGGCTTTCTACCTCACCTCAGACAGAACCTGCCATTTCCCACCTTCAGCAACTGAGCCGTTAACTCAGACAAGCACCGCAGTTCCTATGGCTTGGTCATCAGAGAGCAAGAGAGCAATTGCCTTTTCCTCTAGCAATAGAGGAAATTGAACAATTCTCTTTTTTCTTGCAAAGCAACTGAGTTTGCAGAGTCTCAGTTTATGAATAGAGTTATTGTCCTGGAGGCCAATTTTACTTCTCCTGCTGAGGGGCTCTGCCCAGTGGACAGGCAGGGATCTGGCCTGTTTGAGGAAATTAAGACCCTTGTCTTACAGGCAATTTTACATGCTGAAAATTCAGCAGCTGCCACCAGCTTGTTAATATTCTGGTACAGCTGAATTTCCTCCAGTGGAACTCTTGCTTGCAGCTGGTGAAGCCAGAGTAAGGAGGTTCTTGTGAAGAAGGAAGTTGCCATAGCAGCCTTTACTGCCCAGGAAGTAGTCTGATGGGTTCTGCAGAAGTTTAATTCTGCCTTCCTGCTTTCTGCTTTCAGAGTTTTCACTATGTCCCCAGACAGGGAGGCCAATGGTTCATCCACAGTAGGCAATTCTAGTGCTTCTGAGAGGATGTGAGTCATATTAAATAATCTTTTGAATTTTCAGCTGATGCATCCCTGGATGTGGCTCATTTTTCCTCCAGGGCTCTCACTTCCAATGTTACTTCATGCAGCTTGCTATGGCTTCACCAATGGCAGGCAGACACTAGAACCAATTAGACTAATTTTGGGGTTTATTTCTGAATAGTTTGATCTTTGCAGGTCCTGTCACTGCAAAAAACAGATGTTGAACTGTTTTATTTTTGTAAAGCAACATTACGATTGCCAGTTTTGTACTTGCATAATAAATCAACTTTTCATAAATAATAATAATCACAGTGAATATTGTATTGTCTTATAGAAATTGTAAGCAATTCATGCTTTGAAAGATAACCTAGAAATATTTTTAAACTATTGTGATATCCTAAGTCAAAATCCTAAATAATTCTCAATCTTTCCCAGTAGAACTCTTGAAATAATTTACAGGGGTTTTTGTTGTTATTCTTGTTTGAATCCTTACCAAAATAACCCTCAAAACTTTACAATACCATTCACTTTTAAACCATAGAATCCATATGTTTCAACATTTGCAACAAGACATGGCATTTAAAAAATTTCTACCACTATGAGTTCTAGGATTGTTCAGCATGCCAAATGCTCATTTACCTTTGTAATATTATTAAAAGTATTACAAAAGATTAAAAAAACTAATATGAACTAATATAAATAAGAAAGAAAAAAGTAAAAAAAAAGTAAATAGAAAAGAAAGAAAAATAATACAAAGTAGTGACTTTCAATCTTTTATGCAGTTACAAGTATAATTATAAATTTATCTCTTTATCCAATGTAACATGTCTTCCTTCTTTCCATAAGCTATTCTGTATATTCACCATATTCATATATTATCAGTTCATTTTTATTCTGTTTTCTCCAAAAAGTCCACATGGTGCAGCAATAAATATAATTATCTTTTCCCTCATCAAATAAGTCACTTTGAGCATTTTGGCAAATTCCTTCATTCTAGATATTGCTAATTTTTTCTATCTTTGTGCATACAATAATGTTGCTGAGTACACAAATACAATTCAATCACTTTTTTCCAACTGTTTGTCCATAAGTCCCAAAAGAGAAACATCTGGCATCAATTGTGTATTAATCTTTAAAATCCTCTGAATCATTGTATGCATTTGAATCCAAAATTTTATAATTCTTTTTGATGATAGGTTTTGACTGATAAGTTTATGCTTCTCAAGAATTCAGTTACAGCCTTTTCAAAAATGAATCTAGAGGCTTGCTTTGTTCCAATATGCAACAGAAGGTACCTTGTTTAGCTATGGTAATCATATACTGCCATAATTGGTCCTTTATTTTCACTTTGTATTCCCTCATCAGAAATATCTTTTCAATTATTTAATCTGGCTAGCCCATATAGCAAAGGTGTTGATACAGTATATAGTCCAAACATTTCTATTTTCAAATTCCCACTGTGTAGAAAAGTACAATTTCTTCAAAACCAACTTCATTAAAAGCAGATCTAAAGTCACAGGTGAATAATCCAGGACAATCAAAGTTTGACCTTCCATTATTTACCTATTAAACTCATTCCTTAAATGACAATGACTCTAGACTATTATTCTATTAAAAGATCAGTAAGACAGGTGGCACATATTCTAAAGAAATGCAGTAAACACCACCAGATGGTTGAGATGCTTACTCAGTGGAAATAGCTTCTTTGCAAAACAAACCCATACAACAGCTGTTAAAACTCAAGTTTGCTCTTAATAATTAATTAATATTTAATTAATGGATTGACTATCTCTAAAATTAAATGGGTTATGACATCAAGCTTATTACCACACTTGATTTATTGTATTTGTTACACTAAATGGCTGGATGTTAATAAAACTCACACCTGACACTGTGTCACTTTCCAACCATGTAAAGATGGAAACTCTTATATGGGCATACAACATTCTTTTGCAGCCCCACATTAAATATTAAGCAAAATAAATACATGTTTAGGGCACTAAGAGAAGACGACTAGTGTAAAGTAAGAGACCAGGTTAGAAACTGGGTGACTGTAGATTCTTCTTCCAGGTTAGGCCATATGGATGACCTGAAAGTAAGGGTAGAAGTCAATTAGGCACAAAGCCATCTGGGTAACCCAGAAGTTCCCAGAAGTCAATAGCTTACTGGTCATCATATGGCCACATGACTCTGTGTGTGTGAGAGAGAGAGACAGAGAGGGAGGGAGAAAGAAAGATTGTATACACACATCCCTCAATTCTTTCATGCCATACTCAGTTTTAGCTTTCAAGAGGATTGAGGTATACCATTGTTGGTCTGTGCTTAGGCCATCATTCTGGAGTATACTGGACTTTTTAGGAACAATGCATAAAGAAATCCTTTAGTTTAAAATGTAGAATTTTAACTGAAAGTTTACTTGGTTAATCAGTACAAGACAATGGTCCCCAACCTTTGTGGCTTGGAGGTCCGGCCGGTGAGGGGAGGG
This sequence comes from Laticauda laticaudata, assembly GCA_004320025.1. Classification (NCBI taxonomy): domain Eukaryota; kingdom Metazoa; phylum Chordata; class Lepidosauria; order Squamata; family Elapidae; genus Laticauda; species Laticauda laticaudata. The sequence goes on along the minus strand of BHFT01005628.1, from coordinate 18,266 downwards.
TAACTGGTCCATTAAAACAACAGGCTCATGTGCGTGCACATACACAGCCCTTGAATGCATGCAGTTAACTTGCATGAGTGGCAAAGTGGCACACACTTGCATGAGTGCTCACCAGCCTGCTGCTCATATGGCCCAATTCTGAATAGGCCACAACTCCGTAGTGGGCCATGGCCCAGGAGTTGGAGATCCTGTTTTAAGGAACAATTTCATTCATAAAATGTAGCATAAAACATAAAAGCATTTTGAAAGCAGCATCTTCCAGTAAGTATGAAATCTGATTATGATGATGACAGTGATGATAATAATGATGATACAAAACTAACAAAGGGAAAAACAATTCATTGTTTACATGTGCCATGCACCCCTTCTCAACAATGTGTTAGTACAATTTACATGGGTAGCAAAAATCATAGCATGATGTACATGCAGTAGCAAGCTGTCCAGCAGAATTAAGAAACAAGCCAAAGTTATCAAAATGTTTATTGCTTCTTTTAGCTGAATATTGATTGGAATATTTCCAGTGTTTCGGATTTAAATCTTTCCCATGTTTTATCTGCAATCAGCATTAGAGTAAAAATCTGTTTGCATTTAAATGTTTACCCACATTGTAATTTATACAGATCCATAACTATTCCACAAAAATGTAGCTCCACTTCCAAGTTCACCTTAAAAAATTGTAATGCTGTATATTGAACCAAGTATATATATATAGCATATATAATGTATAACTATATGTGTTGAGGAAAAGCTTAACATTTTAAGCTTTTGCATGAGCACGTCAATGTTATGCACCAATGAACAAAAATGTGTTGGAATAGAGGAAACTATTGCTTATACTGCATTGTTTCAAAAAATATACAACAAATATGGGAGAAAAGAAGAAAGATCAAATTGAGTGAAATGACTTTAAGATCAGAAAAATACTAGGAACTAAATGAAAACAGAATTAAATTTATTAATCAGTTCCTGCCTGGAAATGTCAAATAGTGAACCAACGACCTCTTCCAAGCAGTACATACACTGTACACTGAGCTCTAGTCATTTATTATAAATCATCAGCCAGCAATTCTTCCCCATCTGACAACTTCACCAAAATGATATACATACAAGATGATATATTTTGACAATAAGAATGGGATTTAAGGACAATGAACAACAATTAAAGAATGTAACAAATATTCCAAATTGCCATGTTTTGCATTACATTGTGGCAAAAATTGCATATTTATATTGTGGGTAATTTTTTTCAAAATGCTGTTTAATTTTGGGTGTGATTATTTTATTTTATTTTTGGTGATATGTAAACATCCAATTCATTAAGAGGCAAACTCTTGCAAATCTGCAAACATAGTAGATATAGAAAATCTAATCATCCCTGTTAAAATGTCAGATTTTTGAGATATTAGGAAAAAAACAGACCAAGGTAAATCACTTAAGAATTTTTTCCACCTTTAATATAATATAAGCTGTATGATTCAATTTAAAAAAAACTGAGATTGCTTAGTAAGGAAAAACAAAAATAAAAAATTAGAATAATATGCAAATGTGTATATACACTCTTTTAAGTAGGTGTGTGTATATGTGTGTTCAGAATTAACCAATCATATTCAAACTGATATTCAGTAGTAGTCAGGAAACACCTACAATCAATTAAAATGACTCTGATCAATCCATTCAACTATTCTGGTCGGATTTTTCTGACATTTACTCAGTAGTTCCTTATAGCAAGCTATGGTCTGCAAAGAGCTTACAAAACCTCAAAAGAATCTCATTGTTGGAAGATATTAATCAGGAGAGGGAGACAATTTTTTTTCCAAGGCTTTGGATATCCCATGGAACACAGTGAAGACAGTCATCAACAAGTGGAGAAAATATAGTACAACAGTAACATTACCAAGAACTGTTTCAATGTTGATGGAAAAATCAAGAAGAAAACCAGTCCAAGAAGCTGCCAAGAAGCCTTCATCAAGAATTTCTAGCAGGTGCTAGTTGTGAATTATATTGTGACAATTTCCTGTATTCTTCATATGACTGTGTATGGGATAGGTGGTAAGATGGAAGGCTTTTTTTAAGCAAAGAAAAAAAATATTCAAGCCCAGCTATATCTTGCAAATGGGTACATTCAACTCTAACAAAAGCCTGTGGGGAAATGTGTAATGGTCTGAAGAGTCCAATGTTGACCTTTTCAGTCATAATTCCAAGGAGTATATTTAGTGCAAAAATAACACTGCACATTACCAAAATTACATCAAACCCACAGTGAAGCATGATGATGGCAGCATTATACTTCGAGGCTGCTTTTCTTCAGCTGGAACTGAGGCTTTAGTCAAGGTGGAGGAAATTATGAATGCTTCCAAGTATTGGTAGAAAACCTTCAGCCTCTGCTAAAATGTTGAAGATGAAGAGGAATTTCACCTTTTAATGGGACAATGACCCAAAGCATATCTCCAAATCAACAAAAGAATGGCTTCACCAGAAGATCAGAGTTTTGCAATGGGTCAATCTGAACCTGAATCCAGTGGAAAATTTGTGGGTGACCTAAAGGGGGCTGTGCATCGGACGTGCCCTTGCCATCTGACAGATTTGGAACACTTTTGCCAGGAAGAGTGGGCAAAGATTCCTAAGGTAATGTCAGTGTCATGTTGATAGGCTGCCAAAAGACCATATGCTGTCATTAAATCAATAGGTGCTTAAATAAAGTATTATGAGCTGTAGTGGTGCAGTGGTTAGAAGGCAGTACTGCAGGCTACTTCAGCTGATCACTTAAATTTAAACTTAAAACAAACCCCAAATCATCTCATACAGGACAGCAAGTTTCCTGGTAAAAAATTCATTGAAGACCTTAACTTACCTCTGTTACCAAATTACGCATGGTTGATTAGTTCTAATTAATACAATCCAATGTACATTTCAATGATCTAAGTAGAAAGATTAAATATTCTCAGACTGAACCAAAAGAAATCCATCCTCTGGTGGCTGAGATTTCATGGTTCTTTGACCATGTTCACAATCATATATTAATTGCCAAATATATATTAAAAGCTTCACATCAAAGTTAAATGGTTATGCTAATAATGTTCTACTTACAGAAACTGACTGTACTAATTAGGTAAACAATTTAAAACTTGTTATATTAGCAAATAATTTGAAATAGGTATCATTGGCATTTCTCAATATATTAATGTTTTACGTAGCTAAAATAATACTCTCTCTAATTATAGGTAGATATTGCACAACTTAAAATCAGATCAAAGTGCGAGAAAGCTCTGGCCAATATTAACATTCAGCTTGATAGACATTGATACCCTTCACAGAAAAAAGTTCTTGATTTAGTTAATTATGTTTGCAGTATAAGTTAAGTGGGGAATATGATTGTAGCTTGTAATAGGTATCTCATAGGAAATCTTTTTTACTTCAAAATATAATACTACATTATGACTGCCAATAAAAGGGAATGTTGGCTGAATATTATGGCACCTCCTCTGTCCTCAATGAAGTATGCAAAATAATAACCTTCTGTAATTTTTTTCTTTTTTTCATTTTTCTTTTGCTATCTTCCTAAAGAAACAGTTGCTGAAGCAGCATTGGTAAAAGAAGTAGGAACCCATTACTCTGTCTTGTTCCTCACTGTGTTCTTGAATAAACTCAGCTGTAGGGAAGATAAAAGATAAAGACCTATGCTTACTGTATATGTAGGCGAATGTGTCGGAGAAACTTGAGGTGCTTCTCTGTATGTATTCAGGGAATGGTGCTTTAATCAATGTAGTATTTTGGATCTTCTGGCACTTGAATATTTAGCAATATGGCCAATGCCAATAAGTTATTTTAGAAAGTGTAAATTAAACCCATTTCAGTCATCCACTGGAGCAAAATCAAGAACAACAAACATGAACTTCATCAGCTTTCTTCCCTACAGCATTTGAGTATTCTTAGAAACTAGAAACATTTTATTCTCTGAATAGATTCCTGATGTTCTCCAGATATTTTGAACTAAATTTCAACAATCCTTTGCTGTTGATCATGCTAACTGGAGATGACCAAAGCTGAAGTTTAAGACATCTGGTTGCTCTCTCTATACATTACTTCAACTTTTCTAAGTTTTTCAGTCTCTTTTATTCACATAAAAGAGATTCAGATTAATTGATGGTAAGCATAATGGCTATAAATGTTCTATAAGTTAGTCTATGGTAGTTAGACTACCATAGTTAGACTACGTGCCATGACAAAACTAGGGATCTTGCCTTTTGCAAGGATACATGCTTGTTGTCCATCAAAGAGAGCATTGCATATATACTATTATAAGTATTTACTTTACCCAAGGTTATAGTGATCACACTGGTTTTCAGCTTCTCTTACTCAGGAATCCCAGTATAATTGGTATATATCATATATATACCATATATATAAGGTATATACTTACTCAGGTTACTAAGGTTATTTAATTACTAAGCAATTAATTAATTGATAGTAATTAATAATTACTATTAATTACTAAGGTTATTCCTTACTCAGGAATCCCAGTATAATCAGTATAACTAATTTGGTTTGCCAAGAGATGTTCCTTTGGGAACTTTAGGGAGAAAAGATTCAGTTCTTCTTTTAGGTTTATGTTGGAATGTTTCATTTCATTTTTCAGGTTGCTTCTCCTTTTTCAAAATCACAGCCAATTCAAACTTTTAATGTAATTTATATAATGAATTGCCTTTGGAGACTGATTATGTGTACATCCACAATTTAACAAAATAACAGAGTTGGAAGGGACTTTACAGGTCTTCCAGTCTATCCCTGTGTTCAGGCAGGAAACCTTATATCAGGGCTGTCAAATTCCCATGGGCCAGATGCATTACATGCTGGCCAAGCCCACACACAGTTTAGAGAAGGGGGAAAAAGTTTTGATACATCACATGACACTACCAGGATGATGTGAGTTTGACACCCTTGCCCTATACCATTTTAGGCAAATAGTTGTCTAATATCTTCTTGAAAACCTCCAGTGTTGAAGCATTCATAATTTCGGGAAACAGCTATTTTCACATTATTAGGTCTCCTAGACACGTTCCACCAGATCTGAACAAAGTTAGCTTTCTTAAGATATGCTGGATCAGCTTTTCCACTTACTGTGAAAAAGAGACAAAAGTGTGCCTCATTATTTTGGCTACATTCAGTGTTATTGTATTCCAGAAGAATTTGCCTGTCTCACTAGCAATTATTTTAGTGACACTAGTCTCATTAATTTATATAAGAAAAACAATGTTGCGTTAGAAGAACCTGCTGCAGATATTGAGCTTTATAAATTTCTTTCTGCAGTTAGAATCCACTGATGTTGAGCACCAATAAATTTAAAAGAGGAGGAGGAAGAAGAAGAGGAGGAGAAGGAGCTGTGATTTCACAGTTTGTTGTGTATTTAATAATAATAATTAATAATATACCAAATCAAAGAGAAAATGCATTTTCCAGTTTTGGGGACTGATTTAACAAACTTGCCCCAAGCTGGGGAATACCTAGGACCATGAGAAATTCAGTTCTTTCAACACTTTTGCTTATTAAAGTTGGCAAAGGAATCAGCAAGATATTTTAATTGCAAACAATAAGAGCGTACAAATAATTGTCTCACGTTCCAAGTTTATAAGATAGAGGGAAAAGGTTCTGCACTAAGCTTTATTTATAATGGTACATTTCCAAGGATCCATGAATAAGCCATTACAGAGGTTTATTGAGAAAGATATTATGAGTCTATTTGATTTTAGTGATTTTTGGTCAGTATGTCAGTAAGTCAGTATGTGTACAGTAGGATTCTTAAGATTTGAAGTCCGAAAATTGAAGCATCCTAGCATTCAAAACAATGATGGGAGCAATGTAACAAATCTGATCTACACACACACACGTACGTACGTACGTATGTATGAACATAGGTATAATTTGTCTTAAAATATAATGGTGATGGCAGTGGATATCTGACAGTTGCCCCTAATTAATAAGAGAATATAGTTAGATTGGAAGAGGCAAGTATCCTCAAGGGAGAAGAGTTGAAAAGCAAGAGAAATCTCAGTTAAGGGATTATACTTTACTGGTTTCAGTAAGTCTTTCTACATATATAAATTCCACCCTTCTGTGTTTGGGCATATATGGGTGTACATTTTATATATATTCTCTCTCTCTCTCTCTCCCTTTCCCTCTCTCTCTCCCTCTCTCTCTCTCTCTCTCCCTCTCCCCTCCCCCCGCCAGCTGCCTGCAATTTGACAGATCAAATTCCACTAGGCTAAAGGTTGACTCAGCTTTCCATCCTTCTGAGGTGGATAAAATGAGGACCCAGATTATTGGAGGCAATATGCTGATTCTGTCAACCACTTAGAGCACGACTGTCTAACCTTGGCAACTTTAAGACTTGTGGACTTCAACTTTAAGACTTGTGGAGTTGAAGTCCACAAGTCTTAAAGTTGCCAAGGTTGGGGATCCCTGACTTAGAGAGAGCTGTAAAGCACTATAAAGTCTAATATAAGTCTAAGTGCCATTGCTATATATTGGAGGAGAAAATTTATTTCAAAAGTTGTAGTACTAAATTTTATTAAACACCAGTAACTCTTCTGATTGTAGATTTAAATGCAATTGTTCGATTTGTTCCTACAGATTTTCTGTTGCATTTGATGTGCAAAAAGTGAACATTAAAAAAAAACAAATTTCTGCTAATTTTAGCTTAGTATTTTTATTTTACAAAAATAAACTTCCTTTAACTCATTATCAAGCATATTTTTTCAAAAAATAGAAAAATATTTAAAGAAGATATAGCCAATGCCTGCATTATTTTATCTTATTCCCCTTACAGCCTCAAGCATCTTTGTCACTCACCACAATACTATATTGCTCCCTTGACTTGAGAATCTGCCTGAGGGATGTGATTTTTATGTGTTTTTTTTTTCTGAAGCCTCAAGGAAGAACACATGGATATATGTCCCACTGAGCTTAACAGGGCTTATGTATTACCAGGCTGTCAGACAGGCAGCAAGATTCTAGTGTGTGGGAAATCAGAAGTTCAGAAATCTGCACCACAATAACCTGCAGAAAGTAGAGAAAACAGGACTAGAAAATGAAATATTTTTTACAATTCTGAAAGGAAAGAGGGAGAAAAACAGAGCAGAGTCAAGGTTGACTCAGCCTTCCGAGGTGGGTAAAATGAGGATCCAGATTGTTGGGGGCAATAAAAGCACCGTGAAGTGGTATATAAATCGAAATGCTATTGCTATTAATGCATAGAGGGACAGTTAATAAAAGTGGATGTTTTGTGGCTGATTCTGTTATAAATTTCTATATTGCATTTTTTTCCCAAAAAGCACAACAGAGAAAGTATGCAGTACAGCTCAAATCATGTTACTTTTGTGCATTGCATAAAAATATTTTCACAGTTAGAACTTCAAGGTGGTATGAAATTTAAGTTGGTGATCCACTGAAATGTTAACTGGCTGATAAGTTGCTCTTTATAACCATGAATGATGTTTCAGAGGAAAAAAGAAAAGATTTTTTTTTTTATTAAATCGGTTAAGTATGGATTTGCCTTTATGTATGTATGTATATATGCATATATGTGTATATATGTGAATATTCCTATAGGAATAACTGGAATGTTTTACAATATATTTTTCCCTTTCAATAAATCAGTTCTCTATAATGTATTTCATGCATTTATATGTTCCCTGTATTGTAGAATTAGAGCCACTGAGCTGATAATACTCTGAAGATTAATAATTGCAATTTTATATTTATTTCAAAATGTCTCAATATTAATCTGAGCAGTATAATTCATGATATTCATGACATCATTAACTGGTTTCAAAAAGTGGATTTCCTTCTCAGAATATATATAATAATAGTTTCAGTATTAGCTGTCTAGTGATATTTAGCATTAGTTTATTAGAATTGTATTAATACATTAGCTTACACTCTCTCTCTCTACACAATATAATATTTTTATATTATATTGTATAACATAAATTATAATTTATAATTTATTATAATAAATTATAATTTACAATATAATATACAATATATAATTATATATATATGTATATATATGTGCTGTTTAGCTTCCTTCGGGTATTATCCCACGTCATTGTAGTTCTGGTTTAAGAGTTGTACAACGTTTCAGGCAGGAATCTCATCTGCCATCATTCAGGCTTCTGATATGGATGTGTGTCTCACGCTTTTGGTTTCAATTTGAGGCTGGTCTATTCTGATTGGCTTTGAGCTGGGTCTGTGTTCATTGGACTTGAGTTTGAATTGATTGGGTGTTTCTGGTTTCTTCTGTCTGTTTTGTGGCTTTGATTGGCTGGACCTCTCTTTTCTTGTGTGGAGTTTTCAGTGCAGCTATGGTCGTGTGAAAGGACGGCTGCTCTTCATTAGCAAGGGATGCTCTTCATGTAGAAAGCTGGGTTTCACCGTTGCGGTGCTGCTGGGGGGGTGTTTGAGTTGGAGCTATCAGAGGGAGTCTGTTTGTGCCAGGGTTGTTGGCTGGCTGTGGTGGAGATCATTTTCTATTTGAAGTGCAGGCTTCCAAATGATTGACAGTCTGGTGGAATCATCTCTTCTATTCATGCTTCAGGTCTTTTTTCAATTCTATGGCTTCTTGATGATTCTGTGGTTGGGAGTTTCTATAGTGGCTAGGGTTTTAGTGCATTGAAGTTGATGTTGTGACCTGTGGTTTTCATGTGTTGGACTAGTGAGGAGGTGTGTTCCAGTTTTTTAACGCATTTTTGTGCTAGGGGTACTTATCTTTCTATTGGTCTGTCCAATGTATGTGGCCGGGCATGATGTCAGGGAATTTCGTATATGCTTGGTTTTCCAGGTAATTTTGTCTTTGGTTTCTCAAGGATGGCTGATATTTTTTGTCTGTTTTGAAGGCAGTCTTGATGTGAATGTGCTGTGTAGTATCTTTACTGATTTTATCTGTAGTACTTCTTATGTAGGGCAAGACAGCTGTTCCATAGGTCTGTTGGTCTCTTAGGTCTCTGTTATGTCTGGTGTGTTATTCGTGGATCAGGTTGTGATTCTGTTTTTTGGAAGCCATTGGCTGTCAATACTTCAGTCAGGGTGCATAGTTCAGTCTTTATTGTGTCTTATCTGCAGGCGTTTGGTTCTGGTAATTAGTGTTTTCACCACGGAATTTATCTGTGCTGGTGGTGGTGGGATTGGGCGTTGAGGTAGCGGTTGTGTGTGTTTTTTTCTGGTATATGGTGTGGTCCCAGTGTGCCATCTGTTTTGTAGATTAGTAATCTAGAATGGTAGTTGTTTTGTTTATTTCCGTTTCCATGGTGAACTTGATTTTGGGTGTGTGTGTTTAGGTGTGTTAGGAAATTTGTTTAGGTTTTCTTTTCCATGGGGCCAAATCACAAAAGTTGTCATCGATGTAATCTTAGCCATAGTTTGGGTTTGTGGGTGGCATTAGCCAGGGCTGTGGATTTGAATTTCTCATAGAACAGGTTTGCAATGACGGGTGACAGTGGTGATCCATAGGGGCTCCTTCAATTTGCTTGCATCTTTGCTTTGTATATGAAATATGTGTTGGTTAGGCAGTGTTCTGTTAGTTTCCATGAGGTCTTTAGCTGGTTGGTATTTATTTTGATGATTCAAGAGTTTCTTTTTATTGGGATTGAGTGATAGGTGGAACCACGTCGAAACTTACAAGCATAACTTCTTGTTCTACGTGTAGATCTTTGATCAATTCTAGGAAGTGGTATGAGTTTTGTACATGTGAAGCTGCGGTTCCAGCATGGGGCTGTAGTTGTTTTGCTAAGTATTTAGCTAGGTTTTGTAATGGTGCTCCTATGGAGCTGACATGATGGTCTGAGAGGTATGCCTTCTTTGTGTTTTTTGGGAGGCCGTATAATTTGGGGCATCTAGAAGATTTTTATCTTGGGATGATCGTCTGTTGGAATTTCTTTGCTTATGTGGCTGGTTATAAATTTCTTCTTGGTTAATTTTTCTAGATATGTGGTTGGGTCTGTGTTGATAGGTTTGTATGTGGAGTCTTGAGTAGGCCTGTCAATTTTGTTTCATAGTCTTTTCTGTCCATTACTACTGTTGGCATTTCTCTTGTCTGCTGGGAGTATTATTATGCTGTTATAATTTTTCAGGGTTTGTAACGCTCTGAATTCATCTTTTTGTAAATTATTTTTTTGTGGTTTGTTGTGTATAAGATGTGAGTAACCTGGTGTCTTATTCTGTCAGCTTCATTCCTGTATTTAATTTGGTTAGGCTGGATTCTACTGCACATATGATGGATTCTGTTGGATTTTTTTTGGGTGCTATGGCATAATTGAATCCTTTGGATAGGACATCTGTTTCTGTTTTGTTCAGTTCTTTGTTGAGAGCGTTGTATACTAATTGTTTCAATGTGTTGTGGTGGGTTATTGGGAATTTTTTGTCATTTTAATTTTTTTAGTTTTTTTGAAAGTTTGTCATTTTTGGTAAGTGCTTTCAGTTTCAGCTCTCCAAGTTGTCATTTGTTTATCTTATCCCAAAGTAGAGTGATGCTTCGACATTCCAGGTGTAGTGCTAGCAAATCTTTGTTTTAACTGATCTAATTGGAATCTTTCACTGTGAACTTCATTTCTGAGTAAAGCCAATTCTGTTCTTTTCAGGTTACGTTTTGGTAGCTGCTGTGTTCATTATGAAATGTTAATTTGAAGCAGGTTGGTGTTACATTGTTGCTCTGCAGCTGCATAGGATAGTATTCCTCTCTTTTAAACTTCCAGCTTCTCATAGGTTTTGATCTTGGCCTGTTATTTCCTCCCGTAGAGGTCAGATATTTGTTTTTTCAAGTTTCGCAGGGTACTTATATGTGTTGCCTTTCGGTGTGTTCACACGGAGCCAAGCTGCACTGAAAGCCTCCAACAAAGAACAGAGGGTTGCCAGCCAATCAAAGCCAAAACAGACAGAAGAACCAGAAACACAATCAATCAACTCCAAGTCCAGTGAACACAGACCAGGCTCATAGCAATCAGAATGGACCAGCCTCAAATTTGAAACACAGGAACATGTGAGACACCCATCCATACAGAAAGCCTGATGATGGAAGATGAGAATTCTGCTGAACGTTGCTACAACTTTAACAGAACTACAATGACGTGGGATAATTCCCGAAGGAAGGAAACAGCACACATGTAAGTACCCCGCGAAAGCTTGAAAAAACATATATATATATATATATATATATATATATATATATATATATAATATATATATATATATATATATATATATAGTATATATTTGTATATAATAATTTTTTTTTTGATTGTTTGAACATATGTGAAAGCAATGAAAAGTATTTGATTAGCAAAACTATAAATTATTCTGCTACATTTTCCTTTTTATATTCTAATTTTGATATTCTGTCTCTATTTCATCAGCACATCCTGGCTGCATATTGTGTCAAATTCAGACATGAATTGATCTTAAAACTCATCAACCTCATTTTCTTCTCCATAAATGGCTGGAATACAAATTAGATAATACTATATCCGAAGGTTTTCTGCAAAAATTCTTGCTCATTGACAACATTGTTACCGAAATATTGTTTGCTAGATAATGAAACAATTGCTATTCTTTCTATGTTTTTATGACTGAATTACTGAGCATTGATTTTCTGATTGGAAATGTTCAATTCCAGTTTATTTTAATTTTACTGTTGCCTGGAATATCACTTTGTCCATTATTTCATTTTTATCCATGTTGAACTTCTCCATGTTTTATTTCTTATGAAATAACGTAATTCTATAGGCCCTGTCCCATGCACTTACGGATGCAAAGAGGATGTAAAAGTTAAAAAAAGCTTGCCATCGTTGGAAAATGCTATGCATCTGTTGTGTACTCACTGCATACGTGCTTCATACGCTCTATCCTCGAGCATCCATCCCTTGCAAATTTTCATCTGCACAAGAAGTTTTTGTGAGCTGCCAAAACTTTGTGAAGGATGAACATTCCGCCACGTACAATGTACATCCGCAACATATACGGGCAAAAAACGTTCCATGGCCGTTATCATCGTTAAACATCGCAGTATCCTCTCTGTATCCTCTGGCCATCCCTCAACTCACATCCGCTACAGCTGAAAATGGAAAGGGGGAGGAAACAAAAGGTGCACAGACGTCTACACAGTGTTAGTAGCACAGAAATAAAAGGATTTAAGCACATTGCATTCATATATAAAGGATAAAATGGAAAAAGTTGTTCTGGGATTATCTCATATATTTAGGATGTCTGCAGTATGACAAGAGTATGCAGAAGGTGCACCAAGTGACAACATATTTCTATAAAAAGGGGAGAAAATCATCAGGATGATGAGTAAGACAGTGGTGTACAGAACTCTTCACCCTTGGTCTTGCTCTTCCACATCATCAATTGTTTTCACCATGGATCATGACAGCATATGATAGCTGCAATCATTCATCACCACAACCAAAACCTGTTCAAACTATTTCACCTTTTATACAGAAGGAGAAGAAGGGACGTCAAGAGCTGTGTGTGGGTCCAAGGATGGACACGAGAAGAATGGAGTTTGACTGTATGACCAGTTGATGGTGGAGCTGAGGAATGAAGACCCTCGTGCATTTCCATCACTTCATGAGGATGCCACCAGCCCTGTTTAAGAAATTGTAGAGCGTCTGAGACACAGGTTGACCAGCTGAGAAACCATTGCATCCCAACCTGGACCCTGGACTGAAGGTGCACTGATCTGCGGCACATGGCCTCTGAAAACATATACAGAAACATGCAGTTTTGCCTGGAGGGTGCCACACATAACATCAGCAAAGTGGGTCAGAGAAGTGGTGCAGCGATCGGTCGAAGATACGTGGAAGAGCTCCTCCATTGTCCCACCACTGAAGAAGGCTGGAGTAAAGTTACAGAAGAGTGGAATCAGAGGTGGAAACTTTCCCCACACCGTTGGAGCCATAGATGGGAAGCACGTGGCCTGCAAAGCTCCAGCCAACTCAGGGTCCACTTATTTCAACTAAAGGGCTTCTTCAGTATCATCCTCTTTGCCATTTTGATGCTGACTACAAGTTCATCTACATTGATGTTAACGTTCATTGATCTTCAATTCAGGCTGTCCAGGGCAAGACAGATGGTGGAGAAGCCTTGGCATCACTGGCCAACAGGTTTCCAGTAACTTCTCACCACATGCAGCATGAGCCACACAGACTGTGAGGCGATCATGAAGCTTGCTGCACCTGACAATCTTCATGGGCACCGCTACCAGTGTTGCAGAACAGACTTGTGGACTGTCAACAAGGGAATGGGGAATGGAGCCTGGTGAATGGAGGCAAGGATGAAACCCTGATCGACACTGTGGATGTACCAGGCCCAACAGAGCTTCACGTGAAGGGAAGAAGCAGCGCAATCTACTGAGACACTGGTGCAACTCCCCAGCTGGAGCAGTGGAGTGGCAAGAAAGGATGATAGATGATTAATGGATGCTTCCTTGAGCCTGTCGCATCACACTGATGAGATTGTGCCATGTATGTTGAGTGGTCCTACAATGAATAGGGCATTAATAAAGAGTTTTGTTTTATTTAAAATGTGTTGATCAATGAATAAATTGTATATAATAAAGGTCCATATGTGTGGCAGCTGGGATGGTGGACCATACAGTCCCACTATGCTTGCACTGGAGGTTTATCTATCCCCAACTATCCTTAAAAAAATGAACCAAGTGTCTTAAGCAAAGATAACCTTTATTAATAACTGTTTTAGTAAACTGTATGACTTTATTAAAAAGCAAAATGAACCAAGTAAGTGTCTTAAGCAAAGATAAAGTGAACAAGAAACAACTCAGTCTCTGGCACTATTCTCAGTCACTCTGAGTCATGTCCATGGTCTCAGCTGTTTAGTTGCGAGGGACTGTGGAGGTGGCTGTGGCTTGAGTTCTGCTCTGAGGCCCATTGGGGTGCTTGGCCCTGAGGGTTCAACAGGGAGTGGTGTGTTCAGGAAGCTGTCGAGAGCTGACTCAGTCCTGTGAGTTGGAGACCCTTCATCAAGGACCTGAGATGTGAGGCCCAAGACTGATGACAGATTGTACGTTGATGGGTTTCGCTCTGGGGTGAGGAAGGAGGAGTGTCGTGGGGCTGTCTGGTCTGTAACCTGGGTGAGGAGTGGCGTCTGTGGCATGCCAATGAACCTGGGCATGGACTGGGAAGGTCTGCTTCTGCTGTGGGAAGTCCTTAGTAGGTGAGGGGCTGTTGAAAGCTGTGGAAGGGCTGTGACATCGCCTGGGGTGGAGAGCAGACCTGGATTGGGTAGGAGCAGCACTTCAGCTGGGCCTTGAGGCGTTGTGCAGAAGTGCTGTGATCTCTCTCTTCATCACCTGGTATGGGCCTCGGGCAGGTCCTGAAGTGTGGCTCACGTAGGTGATGAAGATGTTGCAGCCCGAGGATCCTCTGTCCAAGTGGACCAGCTAAGAGAGAAGTTCTGTGCTGGCTTCATTGTGTCCCTGATCTCCAATAGTACACGTGTGGTTCTGGCCCTCCAGTATGCCTCTCTGCCTGCCTCCTTGGAGCTGGGGTGGGGATGGGGGCGGGTTGGCCTCTGGTGGCTGCTGCTTCTTCCTCCATTTGTGACAGGGGATCCTCCAAGTCTGCTGGCATGGGGAGTGCAGCTGTCAGGGGGGTTGCCGTGGGGCCTCTGAAGACACCTGCCTGGACAGGTTGCTGGCTCCTGGCTGGAAGAGGACTGGCTGTCTGTGGGCTGTCTGAGGGACAGGGGTATCAGAGGGGCTGCTCCTCAATGGCGGATCTCACCCTCCAGGAAACTGCACTTGGCCATGACGTACATCTCCTGGACAATGAGCTTGACAGCAGCCATACCCGAATTTTTTGAGGTGGAGCTTGCCGTACCAGGTGTGCATGTGCTTCCACATCCCAGGAGTACATCTGCAGTATACCCCAGGCTCTTGCTGTCTCCCCAAGCTGCCTTGCTTCTTCTTGGTGTCACAATAGAGTTGTGGCTTTTCTAGAGGTACTCGTTCTCCCTCAGCATTCCACCATCATCTCATGCTCCTGGAAATGGTTATACTGTTTCCTCTCTCCCTTCTCCTTCCTTGCTCTTTCTCCTCTTGGCAGGGGCTTCAGTAGGGCATTCAGGGGCTTGAGCAGCAGGGCCTTCAGGGGCCTTAGCAGCAGGGCTTCAGGGGTTCAGCAGCAGGCTTCAGCAGCAGGGCTTTGAGGGCTTGGGACTGGTGCCACCACAGCAGCACCATCAGGCAGCAGCAGCAGCTTCAGAGTCATGCCAGGGGATGCGGATGCTGGTTCTAGTCCTTCTTTGCCAGGGCTGGAAAGAGTGGGCACAGGCTTCCTCTTTTTCCCTGATCGATGAACCATAGGTGTTCCTGCTAGATGTATGTGGCAGCACGTCTTTCCCTGAATGCTGACTGCATGTGTGTGCTCCTTTTATATCGTGGAGCTGATGCAATTCATACTCCCGCATGTGCAGTGAACGCTTTGCATTTGATGTACATCCGCGCGGCATCCGCTTTGTTTCCTATAGGCGTCATGATGCATCCGCTTCATCCGCTATGCATCCACCTTTCCACTATGCATCTGCTTTGCAATTATCCCCGGAACCCTTCAGAGGTGTCATCCTTCCATCCGCTTTCATCCGCTAGGCTTCTCATGAAACATCCATTTAACATCCAGCTAATACTACCACGTCACTTCTTTGCGTGGGGTTCTTCGTTATTACTGATTGATTAGTGCTAAATTATTCACGCAGACTTGTTTTGGTGGAATGACAACGGATGGAGCCACCCCCAAAATTTTGCTCATCCGTTTTGTCCTTTATGCATACGTTTTGCATCTGTCGGCCAGTGGGACCTAGCCTTATATCTGCAACTTTAATTTTCCTTTTTCAGAAAAGCAACATCAACAACCAAATGTACTGAAAGTTTTAACCTAGTTACTTCATAAATAGTTCTGTAGATCCTTGGTTCTTCCTCAGTTACTTGCTGAGCACCATCACACCAGACGATCCTATTATCTGGTCCAATTTGGTCAAAGTACTTTTTCTTGCCTATCACTGAGGTATTCTTGGTAAAATATGGAATAGTTTGCCATTGCCTTCTGAAATTATTACTTTGCCATTCTCACTGAGCAAACATGCCTTTAGCCACCTCTATGTCAAAGTGCCCTCATAGTTTCTGAGATATTTAGCTGAACTCTTGAATGACTGTCACATCTTGGGGAAGTTGTACTCTTAGCTGACATGCCTTACATTCTATGCTCCAAATGATACCTCATCATGCTGGGGAAAAAGTTTTTGGGGAGCAAGTCCCTTTTCTTTACCATGATGGGGCATCATAGCAAGACTTGAAGGGATTTTTAATGGTTTTTCTTTCTCCTCTGAAAAAACGTTATTTTCCTTTTTTTTTTTTTTTTTTNCTTTTTTTTTTTTTTGTTCTGAATGTAGACCTTTTTTATGTAATGTTTCATTCATGAGACAAAAAATATGTAAAACATGCAGATTGGGGGATAGCATATGGAGTTTTTCAGATTTAACAGATATGAAATTAATATATCACTCTAAAATTTCTGATTGGTTCAAAATCTCCTCCAGCTAAAAATAAATAATTCTTGTAATTTAATGTCATTTCAACAAGTGTCATTTTCAATCCTACCTCTTTGAAGCCTAGGCCTTAAAAGAAATGGGATGTATTTTGAATTCTAGTTATTTACTATACTATTTACTATATCTATACAAGTTATTCCAGTCTCTGCTCCTTACATTTTGACTCTTTGGTTGGGTATAAAGGCCTTTCCAATCAGAGCTGATTCTGAATGGCATAGTAGAAATCCCCTTTTGTAAGTCAAAGCATAAAAAAAGAAAAGAAAACAATATAACCACTTCATATATTCCATAAAAACCTAAGCCCCTTGGAGACAAAAATTTCATTTCAAACACTACAGGGGACAAGGAACAACAGTATCTGTTTATGAAGAGAGCTTTTTGCTTGTTTGTTTGTTTACTTTGGTTGCTTTTGCTTCTAAAGTTCTGAAGAAATAAGATATAGAAACTGACCAGTTATGATTACACAGTGACACTTGCCCTTGAGGTCTTCGCATTTTTAAACCTCCGCAGAAACATAGAAAAGTATGCTAGTATGATTTGATTGCTGATTGTACCCTATGACTATCATTAAGTGTTGTATGTTATGATTCTTGATTCTTAACTAATGTATCTTTACTTTTATGTATACTGAGAGTATTTACACCAAGACAAATTCCTTGTGTGTCCAGTCACACTTGGCCAATAAAGTATTCATTTCAATTCAGTTCAATTTGTTATTCTAAGACTATTATTTTAGACCAATATCATTAATTTATATTTTCATTCATTCATTCATTCATTCATTCAGTCACTCACTCACTCACTCATTCATTCATTCATTCATTCATTTTATTTGCCATATCAATCACTTAAATAACTTTGGGCTTATTGACAATGACTAAAGAAAAGCTAGTTAATATTTCAGGCAAAGGTTTTTACAGCATCTTTCAAAATGTAGAGGATTGAAATAGTGATCATAGGCAGGCAAAGAATACTGTATATTTTATCACTGAATTATACTACTGACCCACTGAAGTTTATTGTAATCTTTCCAGTGAAAGCAAGAACTGAATGATGCACTAGCCCTAAGCCTGAAATTAGGAACTCTGTACATCCATGGCTATGTTAAGGATTTGATTAAATGTGCAGTTCTTGAGACCTGCCTTTAAAATTTTTCTGCTGATGAAAAGAACAGAAGATTTCCTGCATTTAGCTTATTGTGGTTATATAAAAATATTATAAAATACTACTTCACCAACATTTCTATAGTTGATAGGTAGATTTATTTATTTCTTCAAGAAACTCATGTACTGCCTGAATGGTGTACTTAATGTAACTCTAATTTTATGTCTCTCACACACAAAAAAGCTTGAGGGAAACTAATTTGGCCCAAAATCACTTATTGAGCTTTCAGTGCCCATGTCACGGGCTACTCAATCCTAGTCTACCTCTGTAGTCAGAGAGAATATTCCATGAGAAATTATCACAGAATAAACCAGTTAATAATCTTGCAACATTTAGGATTAAAAGTTCACTTTCAATTCAATCTAAATTTCATGCCCAATTTTCCTGCCCAAAATTGATTTTGAGATAATTGGGAAGAAACCATTATTCATCTTCAGGACAAACATTTTTTTTTTTTTGAAAAGAATTTTATTAATTTTCTACAAACACAC
>BHFT01005627.1:26159-51153 GCA_004320025.1 Laticauda laticaudata | reverse complement strand
CTTCCCCCCCTTCCAACACTTTCCTCCGAAACCCACACCTTGTGATCTTACAAACAGTTCCTAGGAAACCCCTTTTTAAAAATTGGGCACATCCCTTATGTAGGGTTTGACCACAGCTACATATAGCTCCTCTTTTTAATGCCCTCACACAAGTTAAAGCTCCATCTGATGTATCATCTTTACATATAAGAGCCAGTTGCAGGCATTAAAGACGTTTCCATTCACTGGCTACTCGATGGGGTGGATCGAGCTACAAAATTGCCCTTTATCAATGTTTTGCTTAAGTATGTTCAGAGACCAACAGTGTTATTATGCAATCATCAACACAATTCTGATTGCGAATTGCTTGCATTGTCTCACACCCCCACGGACCACAATCACTACGTAAAACTTCTGCATATTCCCAGTTGATCTTTAAAGTCGACAAAGATGAAACAACTCATGGATGTGAGCCTTGTTTCAATATCACTCCTTGCTCAGCTGACCATCGTGGAAATGCTATGTTGGTAATTCAGAAGAACTACAATACGCTTTAAAGAAGGCCAGGGAAATTTCTTGCCATTTTACCAGCCGACCCACGTTTCACTTTTCTTAAAACTCTCCCTTTAAATGCAATCCCCCCTTCTGCATATCTCTCATTAGTAGATGGCACCTGACGCTTTTATGCAGTATGGGGAAAATGTATGGTGCTTGCATGGTACCAAGAGGCGAGATGGAAAACTAAATTACCCCTCCGCAAATCGTTGCTGCCGCAACAGGGCAAACTTGCTGCATCTCTATTGCGTTTCAACAGTTTCAAAAAGCTCCTTTTAATTTTAATAGTAGATTCCTGTATACTGTTCTCGATTTTGAAATATATGATCAAGCCTATTCTTATCTCAAGCATATCTGTCTTTGTTAAATGATGCTTCCTCTATCAACAATGTATCAATACCGTACGCATCCATTCTGTAAGCACATTACAGGAGCCGATCAACCTCTTCCGGTAAATTACAGAGGAGAAACAATGATTCAATAAGCATGGCGCAGCGGCATCAGGTTAAATCAATTTGTAATCTACAGCAGCCCAAACCATGACAATTTTCACCAAAATAAAAAGCATTACAAAAACAAATTTTCTCTACTCAGGCAGAAGCTGCTGCCATTTTTCAACAATGCTCCAGTATAGCGAAGACGTTCGATGTCCCAAGGATAATCTCAGAGGATAAAAGCTTGTAATTGCAAATGGATGAACTCCAGTATCCACCTTTTGCCCCTTGAAATATTTTCATGTTTCGCACTAGATACTATATTCAGTTTTATTCTGCTAGCTCTCAAGGGAGAAAACTGTAAAAAACAGGTCTATCAATCATTCAATCGTACCTTTGCCCGCTGGGATGTCCCAAAAGAAATCAAAAACAGACAATGACTGCCTATACGAGTTCTGCTTCCAGAATTCGTGTTAACAGATGGAGTAATCACCAAGTGGGGATTCCTACAATACACCAGGGGGGGGCAGGCTGATTATGAGAACAAGCTCACTTATTCTCCTGAACGTGCTCTTGATCGATATTCGCTGCAGGGAAAACCCCGTAACCTCGCCCAGCATTGCAAATCCTAACATTTGTCGTTTACTTAATTTTCTTAATCTGACTGCATTCCTCCACTGCTGCTGCTTCACGTCATTTTCCTCCCCCTCACCCCCCCTTTAACAGACCTCCTGGGTACATTATCGCAATTGCCATGATCCGCCTGCAGGGTCCCGCTGAGCTTCTACCTGAGAGCTACGCTCGATTTTTACTACCAGACAAAACCACTTGCTGGGTCCCTGTCGGGCGGTAAGGACCCTATCATGGGAATTCCTCTGCTACCATCTACACTTAAACTTTTCTACTAATTCTGCCTATATCCCTTTGCAATTCTACCTTATTCATATCCTATTTATACCTTCTGTTCAACATTGGTCAGGACCACATTAGAAGTTCGCTTATTAATGTATGATAGGACTGTCCTATTGTTTGTCTGGAAAGAATCTTCATAAATCTATCTCCTTGTAGTCCACACACTTCAACAAACCTATGCTTCCTGTTCAAAAGATGGTATCTCGTGTTAAAGCCACTTCATTAAAGAAGGCATACACGTTGTTCCCGTGGTACTCATGAAATCTACCCATAGCTTCACTCTGTCACTTTCGTTTGTTTACAAGAAACTCTATCACTCGCTCTTTTTCCTTCTTTACTCTTCCTATGAAAGAACCTTAAAAAATCTTTCCTCTTATTCAAGCTAATATAAGGGACCTAAATGTCATTTCTCTTGTATTGTGAGGTTCCTCCAGCCCAACTAACATCTGAGTGAATGACAATTAATCTTCATGTCATTATTATAATTATTATCTCTTTTTCTAAGAGCATTCCACTTCTATCTCGTAAATGTTCTACAACAACTTGTCCACTCCTCCTCCTACTTAGTGATGCTCTGATGGCTCACAAAACTGCTTCAAAAGAACTGTCAGATGATCTCGCAGAGCCTCACAGAAAGTATAATATTACTTGTGAAAAGACTTTCAAGCATTCGTTTAAGCTCGTACACAAGTTTTCTCGCATAGATAGACTTCTACCCACCACGTCAATTCAATTTGGCAGAAATGCTTGTAGGCTCCAGGCCGACAAACGTCGCCCGCTCAGTCCACGAGCCTAATCATAGAGTTGAAAATAAATAGGTTGTATGTATGCCCCCGGACAGCCCGTTTCAATACTCCCCAGTCCCCTGCCCAACGGAAGACTCTCGATTGCGGGGGTGCCGTGATTACTTTTGCAAAGCCTGGGTCGTGTGGTTTCACCTATGGACATTATTAGTGGTGAGCCGGCACTAAGGGGTGAATCTCATTACTGTCACTCACACCACAGGGGATATTTCCAGCAGTTAGAGAAAATTGCCCAAATGCAAACCCGGTACCATAAGTGTACATGACCAGCAGAAAAGTACCCTGGACACTTGCGCTTGAAATGCGGTGCCCGCCTAAAAGCAGGGTCCTGCAAAAAGCATTATGAAATATTTTGTACATCACGCACATGAACTCCTCACTCTAAACCCGTGGGACCACATGAAATGTTATGAAAGTCCCCATATCTTGGCAACCCAGTAACACAGGGGAGTTAACCCTATCCTGATTCAAAGCTTCCTATGCTGTTGCTGAACTCTTTCAGAAACTTATCAAGTGCTCCATTATGTTGGCTGTATTTTCTGGCCTCTCCACCTTTTTACGGAAGCCTTTTGCTTCCCAAGAATCCATTGCTAATTCCACCGATCAGACGAAGCGTTGCCGTTGGAGGAACTCCACTATTACTGTTTCTGTCCATCACTGGGACGTCGGTTGTTGCTTGGGGAATATTCCATCCAATTACTCACAATTATTTTGTCTAATGTTTCTAATGTATCATTGTAATGTATGTATCTTCCTAAGAACCGCCTTGGCTGCTACCACCATCATCGGAGGATACGCTCCAGTCTACATCCCACTTCAGGAGGAGCATTTAAACATCACGCTGAAGGAAATTATTTATCCCGTGGCAATAATTCTGTCTGGGTGTTTCCACCGGTCTCACATTTGGTTCATATGGAGAATGAACTGATTTTAAATCAAATCATTTTTGCATTCAAGTATGGCTGTATACCAAAATTGACGTGGTATAACTCTTGAGATTTTATTGCATGGGAAACCTCCTGGAAACGCCTTGAACGCTGACGTGTCGACTCGGCCTATCATGATGGACAATGAAACATTTCAGAAAAAAGGGTTCCTGTCTACTTTTGTAGCAAGGAAGAAGAACTCGTCATAAAATAATAAAAGAACAGAGAGAGATGGTAATTATAATTCAGTTCCATATATTTGCAATTGTGTATCATTTTTGCAAACTACTGGTATTTTCAGCATTGCAAACATTGTATCATACGGGTGTAATCATTGAGCTTCATTGTCTCCTCATTGACCTTGTGCGAGAATGTACAGGACAAGGAGTAAACATCTGTAGAAATATCTTATTCCATTATGTGCATTATTTTAGCAGCAGCTTGTTAGCAGAGTTATCCTGATCTTGAATTTAATCTTAGCGATTCCTGTCTGACCTGGAATTTTGCCTGACCTAATTAAAGTGATGTGTATTCTGTCTGGCCGGGCTTGACTAGGCTGCTGAATAAACAATCCCTTTTGAATGGCATAAGTAACAGAAGCGTTGTACCCAGACATTCTGTGCACACTCATTCCGAGAGAACTTCGGTTTCTGCCTGTCTCCTGTCGTTTCTTTCTCCTTTCACTCCCTATCATGAGGTGCCCATCTAATGCGGGATAGCAGATACCGCAATATTGGGCTCCTCTGAGGAAAAAAAAAAGATTATTGCTGAACTCTGAGCTTTCAAAGCAACCTAAGAGAAATGAGTACATTGCTTTCCTAACTGATGTAGCAGAAACCCCAGGTATATATTAAAAAGTACTGATTCAATTACTGTATGTGTCCTCTGTTATTTGCAAAATGCATGAACTTTATTTTTTCATAATTAATTTATAATTGGTTTTCCCTGTGTTCCTATCTTGCCCAAGATGTGCAGATGAGCCATGGGTAGATTATGGCGGGATAAAAATCAAATACATACATGATTTACAAAATCCCCAGTGCTGTTTTACTTTCAAAAATCTGCTGTCTGAATTCCACTAACATGTCACAGGAAGGGCAACTTCTCAAGATTATGTGATGCAAACCAACCATTTATTTCAGAAAAACCCTAACGGAATACCATATTTCAATTCAATACACTCAAATTATTTTATATTAATGTTCTTAGCAAAGAAGCATTTTCAAACAGATATGTCCACAAGAAGAAAGGTTTGCTGCAGAGCACAGGGGAGAGGGATATGATTTCTTCCTCAGAGCTGACAACTAGGAAAGCAATATATTCTCCATCACAATAATAGGTGTGAGCTTGGGTTATATTGGACAATAATGAGAGTAGTCAGAAGGTATGGGAAAGAAGTGAGGGAGCACCAGAAGGTTTCATTCACATTCAATAATCTGGATGGGATTGGTAGCTGCTGTTTGATCATCCATCTTCAGTTTAAAATTTCACATTTCAAAAAAGAGGTTGAGAGGAAAGGAGTTCTGAAGAATGACGGGTAAGAAGGCCAGTAACCTTCTTGGAGCAATGAAATATAATGTTTCCACAATAGAAACAGAACATCCTTGACTGAACATTAACTCACTATCTTGCTAAACATGAGTAAACATGATTCATGCCACACTGAAGACCTTGGCAAAAATTCAACAGTCCCTTTATTAGACATCACATTACAAATGTAAATGGGTGTGACTAGTGGATTACTTCAATTCTGAAGAGGAGGACAGGAAGAGTATTGAGAGGAAAAATAAATGTGGCACCAGTTGCTTGGCAACTGCAGGACATGTCTTTTACAAATGGTTGAGGAGCATCACTACTGTGGCAGATGTACATGTCCTCTTCCTCATTGTTGGATTCTTTCCAAATTGAAGAAAACTTCAAAAAGGGGCCAGGAAGAAACAGTGATGATCATCACAATAACAATATTTTTTTGCTGATCAAGTCTAATAGAAAGACTTGTAGTGTTAATTGGGAACAGATTAACTTTAACTGTAATTGTCTGAACCAAAAGTTTATTTTTGGAAAGTTAGAAAAAGCAAAAATTTTAGTCCCGGGCTTACTCTAATTTACAATGTATACATAGATCCTTTCTCCAATCAGCAAAAACCTGCATGCTTAGTGATGTTAGTCAGGAATTGCAATTCATCATTGTTTTTCTTCCCAATTGCCATTCAGTCTGATGAAAAGATTTGCTTTACATTTAAAAAAAAGATGAGCTGACCAGAATTTCCTTTAATTCTGTACACTATAACCTGCAATCTGCAACCTCCCAACTAAAGGCTAGGTCCCACTGGCCAGCGGATGCAAAACGTATGCATAAAGGACACAGAGGACAAGCAAATTTTCGGGGGTGGCTCCATCCGTTGTCATCCGCTCCAAAAAGTGGCAAAAATTTGCAAAAACAGAACGGAAAAGAAAGGAAAANGCAGAGAGGATACAGCGGACGTTTAACGGATGATAAATGGACATAGAACGTTTGTTGCTTGGATGTCACAGATTTACATCGTACACAGTGGAAAGTTCATCTGCTCAAAAAGTTTTGTGCAACTCAAAACTTCTTGCGCAGATGAAATCTCAGTGGACGGATGCTCAACGGATAGAGCGTATGAAACACGTATGCAGTGAATACACAATGGATGCATAGCGTTTTCCAATGGATGGCAAGCTTTTTTTAACATTTTACATCCTCTTTGCATCCATTGGTGCAGTGTGACATGGGCTTTAGTCCCAAGGAAACCCACTAGGGGAAAACTCCTCTCCTCAGCCTCCCAAGGAACTTTTTGTTTAGGTGGTGCTGATACTACTAAGGATAAGCTTTGTGGTTGATAAACTGTGGAGAATTTTTTTCCTGTAGAACTTCAGAGAGAAGAAATCCTGCTAATTTATTAGGCTCTTGCAGCAAAAAAGCATTCATTCTCACAGTGCTAACATTAACAACAACAACAAAAAGACTTTTCTCTCAAGTTATGACAGAAGTGAAGTTCTACTGAAGTCCATTCAAAGAGAAACTTCTATGGCAAGTCAGTTCTCAACAAAATTGCAACTTAGTTTTTCAAAGCAACTTTGCCAAATGTAATAGTGGTAGTGGTGATGTGATGATTACTTCATTTTTTTTCCAACAAGATCTTGTCTCTTTTCTCAAGAACTTTTGTTCTTTCCATGCCTCAGTCCTCAATGAATGTAAGATTGTACCCAACAATCTTCTAATTGTAGACTAACATTTTTAATTTCAGCACCACGTAGGTATATTTAATGGCAGAATTCTATTCAATTATCATCTTGTCACTGCAGCAATGAATGAAGGAACTGCTGAAGAGGAGTTGAAGTGACAGGAAAGGAAAGCAAGAGATCCTTTTTTAAGGAATATGATGTGAGTTCAGTTATGACTAATTCATGAAAATGTGGTCCCACAACTTGTTAACAAAGGCATAGTTTACTCAGCTAAATTTTCTGTACTGAGTTACTACAATTTAATAAATTAAAATGTTGTTGGCTATTTTATGATTAACTGTGTCAGAGGAACTCAGTAGAGCTAGAGTCCTGGAGAATTATACAGTATTCCAAAACTCATACTTCATAAAACAAATTATTTAACATTGGGAAAGAATACAGTTGTGGAAATTGTACATTAACAATATATAAGAAAGCTCCAGCTTTTTCAATAACAAAATCAACACAATTATCATTTGAATCAGCAAGAGATAATCCTGGTTACAATTGCTTCATAACAAACTATGTATCATGACTTCACTGATGCCATTTTTAATTTTCAACAAACTGAATGTCTCGATACCATCTGTACAATCATCTCAAGGTTTGCCTGCAATCATCCCTAAATCACTGTCATAATAGTTATAAATAAAATACTGTAGTTCATGGATTCAACACAGAACAACAACAAAAAAGCATACAGATATTTTTGCATGGAGTGCACTAATTATCACATTAAACAGGAGGAAAACCTTCTATGCACCAATTCCACCTGCAATTTTTACAATTTTGTACACAACAAACTAAAAGACTCAAAGTCCATCCCACCCCGATAAGACCTAATGGTAAAGACTGCAACAACGACACCATTAAAGCCCACCTCTTTAGCACATTCTTTGGCTCAGTATTTGTAAACAGCAATGGATCATGCCCAATATTTCCTAACCAAACCCCAGAAAACGACAATGATCTAATACATATCGATTTTACAGAAGACAATGTTAAAAAAGCATTACGCAATCTAAAACCATCTCTGTCTCTTGGACCAGACGGAATATGTGCCTACCTCTTAAAAAAGTTATCCACTGCCATAGCAGAACCTCCAAGCATAATTTTTGGAAAATCTTTCAGGACCAGCTCCTTGTCGAAACTATCATCACAAGCCACAGTCATCCCCATCTTCAAAAAGGGAGACCCCAGCCTAGTTGAAAATTACAGACCAATCTCCTTATGCTGCATCACCTGTTAAATCATAGAAGTAACTATTACGCAATCCATTATCCTCCACTTAGAGACAAAACAACCTACTCCCTTAGAGACAAAACAAACTACCAATATTGGTTTCAGAAAAAAACTATCTGTAATCTGCAACTCTTACACTGCAAAAACATATAGACTACACAACTCGATCAGGGCAAACACAGATGCAATCTACATAGACTTCTGTAAAGCCTTGATCAGTGGTACACAACAAACTACCTCCTAAAAAACTAAAATCTTGTATGTAATCTCTGGACACCTGCATAAACTGGATAGAAGCATTCCTAAACAGACAACTAAATGGTCAAAATTGGGAATGTCCTATCAAATTCTGTACCTGTCAAACAGTGGTGTCCCCTCAAGGCCGTGTTCTAGGACCAAAACTCCTTCAATGCTCTAACATTAAATGACCTCTAGTGATTCATAAAAGCTCAACTAGCGTTCTCTCGCTGATTTGTAATGTTGTCAGTATGACAGACAATACTGCTACCTTCAAAAAGATGTTGATTATGTATATCAGAATGGTCAAAAACAAATGCAATGTCAAATCTCAACAAATAAATGCTCTGTTTACCATATTGCAAAAAAAATCAAAAGATAAAACAAGCTGAATAGTCAAGACCTTAATGATGATCCAAACTCTGTCAAGGATCTTGGATACTCTACTCTAATGTTCTAGATTGCTAGAGACCCACTCTAGCTTATATGTCAAAAAAGAATTGAGACTTGTTAAACTAATCCTGCAATTTTCTCTGGTAAACATCACACCTCTAACTAAAGCATACAAAACATTTGCTAGACCAATACTTAATACAGCTCATTAGTTCTGCGAACTCACATTAGTGTATCTGATGATCAACACAGTTGAGAGAAAGTCTCAGAAATTTCACAAAGAAGAGTTCTCCACTCCTTCACTCGTTCAGAATACCCAGCCACCCAGACTTGAAATTCTATACCGAGATAAACCTTGAATTACGCCGTTGTCAGGGTGGTGCTTCCATTCAAAATCCAAGAAAGAGAATACTCACTCCTCAATTAAAAATTATTCTTACTGAAAGTGAAGTAGCAACCAAAGAATTCTGAATCTGAGAAATTAAGCGCGTAAATCACATATGCAAAGTGATGGAAATGGTTCCCACCCCCAATAGTTTCAGATTGACAACTTCCAATAAAGATTTGTGAATATGATCAGTGGGCATCTTCAGGTGATGATGAGCCTCGTCCGTTGACCTTGGCATACTTGATTAACGGGTTGCAGTTGCGCAGAGAAAAGAAAGCTAAGCCGAGAAATACAATCCTAACTCTGATGTATGCTTCCCCCCCATTTACACAACAGAAAAATGTAACACCTCCAGCTCACTTCCAGACTCATCACCTCCCCCCCCATCTTTTGACAGCCCAAAAGATGCAGGCAATAGTAGAAGATCTTGAAGGCTGACAGCCGCTTCAGTCTGATCTAACATGGATATAAAATCATACATTGCAGTCCTACCTGTCAATGAATACTTCAGCTCAACATAAAAATACAAGAGCACACAATAGATACAACTCAAGTTAACCACACCAAACTTATTGCAGAGAAATATGCCTCAGCAACAGAGTGGTCAATGTCTGGAATACTTACCTGACTCTGTGGTTTCTTCCCCAAAAACCCAAAACTTACCTTGACTTCTTACTGTTGACCTCATCCCTTTCCTAAGATGTCTTGGGGGGCTGCAGTAAGCACACCAATGTGGCCTACCATCCCTGCCTATTGTTCTTTTATTTTTCTATATGTATCCATTTCATATATTCATAACTAATGATATGCACTGCTCAAAAAAAATAAAGGAACACTGAAACAATACAATGTAACTCCAAGTTAATCAACACTTCTGGGAAATCAAACTGTCCACTTAGCGAGCAAATACTGATTGACAATCAATTTCACATGCTGTTGTGGCAAATGAATAGACAACAGTGGAAAGCATAGGCAGTTAGCAGACATCCCCAAGACAGGAATGGTTCTGCAGGTGGTGACCACAGACCACTCTCAGTTCCAGACTTCTGGCTGATGGTTGGTCACTTTGAATGCTGGCGGTGCCTCACTCTAGTGGTATCTAGACGGAGTCTACCACCACACAAGTGCCTCAGGTAGTGCAAGCTCATCCAGGATGGCACATCTATGCAAGGCCTGTGGCAAGATAAGTTGCTATGTCTTGTCCACGTTGTGTCCAGAGCATTGGAGGAGACAGGCCAGTAATTCAGGAGACATTGAGGAGGCTGTAGGAAGGCAACAACCCCAGACATCAAGGAACCAAATGCCTCCACCTTTGTGCAAAAGCGGGACAGGGGAGCACTGCCAGGGCCCTGCAAAATGACCTCCAGTGGGCCAGCAATGTCAGTGTGGCTGCTCAAATGGTCAAGAAACAGGACTCCATGAGGGTGGTATAGAGGCCCGATGTCCACGGTGGGTTGTGCTAACCATTCCCAACACCCGTGCGGATGTTTGGCATATTGTCAGAGAACACGCAAGATTGGCAAATTGCCACTGGCACCCTTGCTCTTCACAGAGAAAGCAGGTTCACACTGAGCACATGTTGATAGACCAGACAGCGGTCATGGAACGTCATGAGACGTTCTGCTGCTGCAACATCTCCCCGCCTGACAGCGTTGGCAAGTGGGTCAGAGTAATTAGGTGTGGGTGCGGCCATCTTAGGGGCCACACAAGCCCTCCATCTGCCTCACCAGAAGTAGCCGTGACTACCATTAGGTATACTGAGATGGAATCCTCATACCCTTGTAGACATATCTGGCAGTTAGGCCACTGGTTCCTCCAAAGGCAAGAACAATGCTCGACCATCATGGTGGCTGGAGGTGACTCAGCAATTCCTGCAAGATGAAGGCATTGATCTGACTGGACATGGCTTGCCCTTCCCCAAAACCTGATCCAATTGAGCACATCTGGGATATCATGTCTCGCTCCATCCACCAAGCCACATCGCAAGCCACTAAACTGTCCAGGGAGTTGAGGGATGCTTTTTGTCCAGGTGTAGGAGGAGATTCCCCAGGAGACATCCGCCACTCATCAGGAGCATGCCCAGGCTTGTAGGGAGGTCATGCAAGGCAACGTGGAGGCACATACACTCTTGAGGCCTCATTTGACTTTTTAAGGACGTTCTACTGCAGTATGATACCTTAAGTGTTTTCACTTTAATTTTGAAGTGTAACTCCAAGACCCAGACCTCCATGGGTTGCTAAATTTGATTCCATGATAAATTTGTGTGATTGTTTGTGAGCAACATTCAACATGTAAGACAAAGTATTAATAAGAATATTTCATTCATTCAGATCTAGATTGTCTTATTTTTGGTTCCCGTTATTTTTTGAGCAGTGTACTGAAACCTATTATCTTGTAAGCGATTGACAACATCAAAAATAAATAAATAAATATATATATATATATATATATATTGTTTGCGTAACAGCCAAACCAAATTAATGACCTGCTCCCATTTTTTGACCACTAAAGCTGTAATTTCATGAAGTCACACGAAAATTAAGAAATGACATGGTGAGACTTAAGAGTGTCATTTTTGTCCTCCAAAAACTTCAAATTCTCACACATTTGAAAGAAAACTTTATTCTCTTCTGCTGTTTAAATATGAGGAGAGGCAATAGAGTCTTATCCTGTTACATACAGATTCTGTTCAAGAGAAATTGAGAGAAAAATTCCACATTTGAAACAGAGATGTGAAAAAATGTATTTTGACAATATTGGGAACATTGCTGTTGTCATATGTCCAATGCATTCAGGAAGATTCAATCTCTTTAGTTTCTGCTATTTATTTATTTTTATTTATTTATTTATTAGAGTTGTATTGCTGCCTATTTGCCGTGGTGACTCAAAGAGGCTTACAACATATAAAACCACAATTTAAAACATTAAAACTTGTAAAATCAAATACATTAATATGGTAAAATCACCCCCACCTCCCCGCCAGAGATAGCAAATTACATGACCCATTTAATGGGCTCCATCCCACTCTGGGTTCCCCAGGCCTGCTGGCAGAACCAGGTCTTCAGCACCTTCTGGAAGAGTATTAGAGTGGGGGCCGTTCTTATCTCTGGAAGAATTATGTTCCATAGAGAAGGCCCTTCTTCTGGGTCTCCCCAGTTGTATCTCCCTCAAGGATGGGACTTGCAACATTCCCTGCCTCCCCGTTTTGATGGGTTGGGTAGATGTAATGAGCAAGAGACAGTCCCTCAGATAAAGCTCTTGTATTAGGTTTCAATAAAAATATTTTAGATGAGTGCAAATGCTAGATTAGTAGCATGAGTAGAATTTACAAGTCAGGTTTGAACTAGACACAATGTACAGCCAGGATCCCTTCAGCTAGAGTTCTTGGCTTCTTGCTGCATAAACATTTGACTTCATGCTTTTTCTTCTTTTACCTTCCCTATGATCTCATCTTGGAATGCTTCTGCATAATGAATAATCCAGGGAAATTCCATTTACTATAACTTTTAATCAAAATTCACCAGTACATGGAAAAGTGTACCAAGGGGAAAGTGTCTGTCACCTTGTCTGTTTGGTGCTCTCTTATCTCTTAACGAAAACATGTGTAAAACTCTCAACAGTAGTCTTGAAGGCGGGAACTCTTTTTCCTGCTTGTTTCTTGCCCAAGGCATCCTGCAAAACAGCTCCCACTGGTATAAAGGGTCATCTGCCTAAAAGAGCTCATACACAACTCTTGCAGTTTTTCCACCAGAGATGCTTAGCAACCATTCACACATCATCTAAAGAATTCCAAGGAAGTGGTATATAACACATTGTTTGTAACAAATAGTTTCATTCCTCTCACCAAACAATAGTTCCAGGACCATTTGGGAAGAGTCAAGTCAGCCAATAAAACAAATATATTACCCAATGTAAATATGAGGCAAGACAAGCATTAAAGGAAAGGAAAGTGTGACATTTTTTTTCAGGAAAAGGTGCAAGATATTCAGTCAATTCTTGGAAAGTTATGCTTTAAGGTATTGTACAAGATTTAGTTTCCCATTAAAGCATTACATCGTGAGTAGGAAATATTTTATCAGCAAGTAGCACCATCGGCCACCAAATTTTCTCCCCAGAATGTGTTTATATTCTTCTAACTAAACTAAATCAGCTATGTATACCTGATCACACATGAAAATGGATCATAAGCTTCCTAACAGACAGAAAGCAGCTGGTAAAGCTAGGCAAAATCACATAAGATACCTGTACAATTAGCACAGGAGACCCCCAGGGCTGTGTGCTCTCTCCATTTCTCTGTATATATCAATGATTGCATATCAAAACATCCCTCTGTTAAAGTACCAAAGTTTGCAGGCCATACAACAGTGATTAGTCTCATTCAAGATGACAATTCTGCATACAGATGCTAAGTTTAACAACTAGCCCCGATGGTGCAACCAGAACATCTTCAACTAAACACACTCAAAACTATAGAAATGGTGGTAGATTTTAGGAGAAATCCTCCTATACTACTGTTGTCTAGTATTGCCTCATGCAATACTAGACAACATAGTATCAACAGTAGAGACCTTCAAGTTTCTAGGTTCTATCATATCTCAAGAATTAAACTTAACATCAAAAGTATCATCAAAAAAGCACAACAAAGAATTTTCTTTCTGCGCCAACTCAGAAATCTCAAACTGTCCAAGGAGTTGCTGATTCAGTTCTACAGAGGAATTACTGAGTCTGTCATCTGCATCTCTATAACTGTCTGGTTTGGCTCTGCAATCAAACAAGACAGACACAGACTTCAATGGATAATTAGAATTGCAGAAAAAAGAATTACTACCAACTTGCCATCCATTGAGGACTTGTATACGACACAAGTCAAAAAGATGGCTGTGAAAATATCTACAGACCCATCACATCCTGGACATAAATGGTTTCAACTTCTCCCCTCAAAACGACACTATAGGGCACTGCATACCAGAATAACTAGATACAAGAACAGTTTTTAGGAATGATAGTCACCTAACAGTTGGGTTGGAAAAATATAAACCAGGATAGTTATTTAATACTGTAACTTTAAGAGAATGCTGTAAGTGTGATTGGCTGAAGTTCTTCCAACAGCCATAAGATGGAGCCAGAAACCTGGTTTCTTTCTCCTTGCATTTCCTGTTTTGCCATGTTGCCTGATTGTCGTTCTACTTGGATTGCTGTGAGTTTTGCAACTGTTAGCAAACTCTGTTTTCTGAACTTTGTTTATGATACTTGATTTCGTTTTTGGATTATCCCTGGACTGATACTAACTGCTTTAACCATGTATGATTTGGACTGTTTGTTAGACTTTGTTTACTCAATTAGTGGAAGTAAAACCTACATTTTACTGTTCAGTGTATCTGTATGCTGGTTGTGTGTTATTCAACATCACTCTCACGACGTTTCCCTGAGTGCACTCATTCTCCTAACGTGGAATACCTCAACACATTTTTCCCTCAAATGCCATCACTCTGCTAAACAACTAATTCCCTCAACACCGTCAAATTACTTACTAGACTATATTACTATTATTCTTCTCATCCTTCCTAGTACCTATCCCCACCCACTTATAACTATAACCATGTTGCTTGTATCTTTACAATTTATATTGTTTTATTTGTTTTCTAGTATGATTTGATTGCTTATTAGTGACTATCACTAAATGTTGTATCTTATGCATGTATTTTATTCTTGATGAATGTATTTTACTTTTTCTTTATGTACACTGAAAGCTTTTGCAACAAAGACAAATTGTTTGTCCAATCACACTTGGCCAATAAAGAATTCTATTCTATTCTATTCTATTCTATTCATTCTATTTTATATGGACAGATTCTAATACAGATTAAAATAGCTATTCTCAGAAGATTCCACTTTTAGAGAGAAGTGTATAATAGACAAAGCTCTCCTCTGGCTGCAATGCGTACTGGATACACATTAGGCACCTTTGAAACAGAAAAGGAAAATAGCTTCAATTGAAACTTCATACATTATTTGAAGCTGAGAACACTTAAGAAGAAGAATCCACAACTGTACCTTTAACAGACTCTATCTCCTTACCCTTGAAACCTTTAAATGTATTTAAATTTTTAAACATATTTGCACTGCCCCATTATGGACTGGGACCTTAAAAGTTTGTAATATTAAGTATAAATCAATGACCATTATCCTAGTATGGTTCTTCAGACTTTCCAAAACAACCATTGATACAGGTAACCCAGAACACCTTGAACACACTGAGAGAATGTTCAGTTTGAGATCTTTCTTTCTCTTTCTTTCTTTCTTTCTTTCTTTCTTTCTTTCTTTCTTTCTTTCTTTCTTTCTTTCCTTCCTTCCTCCCTCCCTCCCCTCTCTCACACACACATTAAAGGTACAGTAGAAAAAATTACATAGTTTGGGGCAGTTAGAAATTTGCAAGTCCAGCTACTACATGATAGTAAAGTTTAATTTGGAAAATGTGAAGATATAACATTTCTATCTTATGTTATGGACATTACCATGTATTGTTTCTCCATAAATACCAATTTAAAGAGTACTTCTTGTCTCAACAGGGAGACTAAGAAATAACTCAGAGGTGCTATATAGCCAGTGGAGCTATAATCAACTATATTTAAGTGAAACTGGGAACTTTCAATTCAAAAAATGTAACAACTGGTGAAACTCTTTCCTTTGCATTGCCTGAGAGTGTCTTTTATTTGATAATTTAACTTCTATCAAGTTCATACCTGAAGGTGAAATTGAACCTGGGATTCCTCAATCATAGTACAACATTATCTCCCATGCATTAGTCAGGATCTCACAAAATCTAAAACACTTGCTATTTATTTATCTTTATTCACTTATTATTTATATGCTACCTACTTAAGAGCTTTAATAACTTACAGTGGGCATAAATTAAAATGTAAAGTCTCCAGACTAGAAACAGAGACTGAGTTCTAGTGCTGGCTTGGTTAATGAAAGTTGGATGGGCCAGTCCCTCTCACTCAGCCCACCCCACATCATGGGGTTATTGTTATGGAGAAAATAGGAGAGAGTATTAGACATGCTGGCCACCTTGAGTTATTGCATTAAAAGTAATAAAGGTGGGGAAAATAAATAAATAATAAAACCCCAGAATCATGTCTTCTGTAAGGATAACAGGGTGGGATCTAATCTGGTCTTTGGGAACAAGCTACTTTAAATTCAAAATAGTTCACAATAGCAAGTTATTTTCTGATTCCCCAATTTGGATCTTGACTGCTTTTCCAGAGGTGGGCACAAAACCAAGTTTCAAGGCCTTAAACAAAGCCAGCAGGCTTCGGACCAGTGTGATCTCTGGAAGGATGATGTTTCAAAGGGTGGGTACCTTTGCTGAAAAAGCTCTATTTCTGGGCCCTGCCAGACATTTATTAGCAAAACATCTCCTGCCAGATTGGGTAAGATGGTTTGAAACAACCATCTTTAAAGGTTGAAACGATAGTCCCACAGGTAATCCAATCCCAAACCATGAAGGGCTGGAAGAATGAGAAGCAAATGTAGATTTCACAGCCATGGTGTCACAAGTGCTGAATAAATAACTGATGGTATTAACTGCCCATCCACTAGTCCAACCGAGAGCCCACAAGCAGGAAAGAGAAACCAACCAACAGAGCTTAGATTGGGTTGAGATAATCAATCACCACCACATGTGGATGCCTGAGCCAAACTTTCTAATTGGCTCTATTTTTAGTAACTCAAAACTCCATCCCATCTTGACAAAAGGGAAACATGCCAGTGCAATGAACTGATCACAATGCAATTGTCTACTTCACTGGTGAGTGTATGCAACTTACTCATTTTCACAGCACACATTTTGAGGATTCCTGAGCCAAAGCAAACCCAATCTTTTACATCACTGCTTCTCACATCCTAATGTCTCATTGTGATGTACCATTTCCCAGTCTGTCATTGCAAAGCAGGGCTGATCTTTACAAATATGGATCACACAGAATCTATTTCAGATATTTTCATCTCCAAAAATCAGTTGAAATGATCATACTCTAAGCACCGTTTAGAGACAGAAAACTGTCAGATCCATGTATCTGTCATTTCTTCAGTGGAAGAAGAAAAAAAAAAGGGGGGGGGAGACTGATAAAGAAATCCTTTCTTGGTGTAACCTGAATATATTTAATCTTATATTGAATTTGTATAACCTACTCATGATACAATGGAGGGAGGAAACCCAGTTGGCTGGAACCTATCACCTCTGAGAGGCACAGCCAGGAAATGAGAAGACCATAAAAATTCCACAGTGAGATGTGCCTTGGGAACCTCTGGAAAAGTTCGTTCTGAAAAGGGGGTGGGGAAAATAGGTATGTCCTGGGAAACTGTGAAAAAGATTGTTTCTACAAAAGGGGTGGGGGGATTAACATACTGGCTTTTGTTTCACAAAATACACATTGAGATAAGGGGAGGGGTTCTAAACTCCCTTATCCATCCCTGCATGCCTGAGAGACCTTAGACACTGCTTTGAACTCCTACATGAATTGTCTCATCTCAGTAAAGGATTCCTTTTGATACATTTGGTTTTCAGAAGTTCATTCTTGTTAATTGAATGGGAAAAAGTTATGGAGTCTGACATAAATATTCTTATGGTTGAATCAAGACACTGGTCCATCAATTTTACATTGTCTGACTCTACTCTCAGGGATTCAAATAAGTATATATATATGGAAATCCCAAAAATTGACCTTAGGACTTTCTGCCAGCAAATATTTGCACAATGATTGATTCATGGTTCTTCCAGAGAAAATTATGCAAGTTATTTTCAGCCTAAAACTGCAGTAGGCTTATAAGCATTTTAAAAAGAAGTAAACAGAGCCAGGACAAGAACAAAATTCAAATTATCCTTACTTTATAAGGATACAATTTAATTTGCCTTTAATTAAATCAAGTAAATAATATAATTAAAGAGAAGATGGAAAGCTATTTTATACCAACTGAGATATTAGTCTAGCTAATTTATAATATTCTATATTAAGGGACATCAAGATTTATTTGGTCAGAAATATGTACATCTTTTCAACTTTTTTGGAAACTTATGTTTTGATCATGACTCAAACTGGATGAATTTTGCAGGAAAAGTAGCATTTTCTTAGGGAATGAAGACCATCAAATATCATACAAATCAGTCCAGAAAGTCTTGTTATGAGTCTTAAATAAGAAAAAAGAAAAAAACACAGAAATAAATGTCAGGATCCTTTTTAAATTTCTTACAAATATAGCTGAACTTTGCAGGTGAAACTGGCCCCTCTGAAAAGAAATAAAGCTTCCCAGATTTCAGGTTTAAATGGCTTTATACCTGTAGAGAATTCATAGTTTGTGCATTAAAAGAATAAAACAAAGATTATCTGTACCTGCACCTGAATTTTGTGGGTAAATTTTTAAACATGTAAAAGACATTGTTTTTATTTTATACTTTAAAGACATACATAAGGATATATTTTAGAATTACATAAGAACCATGATAAATTTCAGAACAGAAGCCACAGATTTTGGGCAAAGGACCTTTACATCGGTGCTATTTATT
This sequence comes from Laticauda laticaudata, assembly GCA_004320025.1. Classification (NCBI taxonomy): domain Eukaryota; kingdom Metazoa; phylum Chordata; class Lepidosauria; order Squamata; family Elapidae; genus Laticauda; species Laticauda laticaudata. The sequence goes on along the minus strand of BHFT01005627.1, from coordinate 32,470 downwards.
TATCTTCCATTATCTATGCTTAAGAACACTTTGCAATATGTATAACAATAATATGCCATAATCCTGCCCCTAGGCAAAGAAAATATGCAAAATTTCAGAAGAACAAATGTAAGAGGCAAAAATTTACAATTGATAAAAAACAATGCAAAGATACCTACCGTGTTTCTCATCAAATAAGGCCGGGCCTTATTTTTTTTTGAGCCCCCAAAAAACTGCTAGACCGTCTTTTCGAGGATGTCTTAATTTTCCTCCCATGCGCAGCCTGATGGCAGTATGTGTGCGTGTGTATTTACACCCTTATCAGTGAATGGCCGTGTTCCCACGACACCCAAGCAGCCATTTTCCATCCTGTGCATCATGTCAGCTCAGCCTGTGCAGGTAGTTCTTGGTCCAGTGCATTGGCAAACCTGCAGAGCTCCTTTAAGTGCCAAATTCAGCATACCGTGTGGACACGCTCGAGCTCAGATCAAGTTGCAGCACTCAGAACCGTTACTCAGGAGGCTGCTTTCTTAACCTGCCCTGCTGACTGCTGAGTCGCTTAGATCCACCCGGCCCCGACAATGCCCGGCTTCCTGCCACTGCACGAGAGACAAAGGCAAGCAGGCTGCCTTTCTAGCACTCACTCGCACCGTGGCTGGTGCTCCGCCAGTTCCTCTTTCCCCAGTGCGAACACCAGCTGACCGGTCTCATGTGCCAATTTTGTTCTACCCTCCCTAACCTCCTGGGATTTACCCAAGCCTCTCAGCCAGACCTTTCCAAAAGAATGTAGTTGCGCCATTCAGGTGCAGTGGCCACAACCAACCTGTCCCAACCTCTTCCCTCAACAAGTTCTTCTGAAGAGAAGTCTGGGGGTTGTTTTCCAACCCATGGACTCCAAGCTTGCAACAGAGCATGGGACCACCAAGAGCCTAAGCAGCCCCATCAAGCCTCAGGTGCTCCCAGAGATACACAGGATACAGACTCTTTGCTTATAGAGCTGCAACTGAAGTATACACAATGGTGCCTGCAGGCGCTCAGACGGCCGAAAGCACAGCCCAAGTGGGGCCTGCTCACTGTTGCCCTGGGGCCCAGCAAAGCTGGAATCTGCTGCCTGCTGCACGAACCCAATGAGNAGACGGCCGAAAGCACAGCCCAAGTGGGGCCTGCTCACTGTTGTCCTGGGGCCCAGCAAAGCTGGAATCTGCTGCCTGCTGCACGAACCCAATGAGCAGCCTCGCCCGTGCTTGGGGAGAAAAGGAGCTGGCAGAGCTCAGCTTCTCTTCTCCTGAGTGCAGGTGAGCCTGCTCATTGGGGTTTGCTTGGCGAGCAGTGGATTTTGGCTCTGCAGGGTGCAGGGGCAAAAGCATACAGCCCTGGCTTGGGCACCGCTGGGCTGCACTTTCAGCCTGCAAGGTGTGGCCAGCAGGAGGAGGGGCTGCTGCTGTGTAAGGTAAGAGCGGCTGGCAGTAGAACTGGAAGCCAGGCTGAGCAGGGCAAGTGAGCTTGCAGTCCCCGAGAGGAGCGGGACATGTGGGCTGGGCTGGGTTGCCACTGTGCTCGCCTATGCCCAGAGCAAAGCGTTGGTCAAACGTTGATGTGCCAGCAGAGGCTGGGTGGGTCACTCTTCTGCGGTCCTGCTGAAGGCATCTCTGCCAAGCCCTGCTCTGGCTGCCTCAGGGGACGTGGATGCAGTCGGTTTTAAAGTCAGCTTCTGCGCCCGTGCCAGGGCTGTGGCAGAGGAGAGAGGAGCCGGTGCCCTTTGCACAGATGGGAAAGCGGAAGCATCTACCTCTTGGTGCGGCCCCATCTTTCCTGCACAAGAGCCCCGGCAGCAAAGGTACTTGGTGGGAGTAGGGAGCTCTCTGAGCTCCACCATGATCGGCCATTAGGAGTTGCTGGTGGCGAGGCATGGCTGCCTGCGGGGCACTCCTATGGCAAGTTCCCAACCACTCACCCACCCTCCCCCCATTTTGCATGTTTTAAACTAGGCCTAAATTTGGGGGAGGGGCTTAATTTAATCTTATGCCTAGAAAACATGCTGGGTTTTCCTATTGGGGGAGGCCGTATTGTTGGAGAAACACGGTAAGTTGGCACCAAAGTCACAGCAAAAACTAAGATACAATCTGCATTTTTCAGCCATCTAAAGCTACATCTTCTCAGATGCATAGACACCCAAAACACCTACCCCCCCTGACGCACCCACCCTCAAAAAAGAGGCCCAAACTCTTTTACTCTGGTTTCTAGGAAAGATTACTGGAAAATTTCAACATGTTCCCATGCATGCACGAACATGTTCCCATGCATGCATTTAATATGTACGAAGATGTCTATTTGTCACAAAACACCAGAAAAACATATTTCATAATAGTGTCTGTAGGAGGCTTATTTCCCCAAATATAATTGAAGCATGGGAGTAGTTTGGAGGATAAAGTGAGCAACACACAAACTGAAATTTCTCTTCTGTTGAAGTTAAGATTAAGAAAAAACAGTATTTCATCAGACTTGCTTCTCATCTTTCTTTAGGTTTCTGGGGCAGAAAGAGGTAGCAAAAGCACTTTTTAAAAAAACGTATTTATACCTTACTTTTGTTGTCAAGCCATCTTACAGTTGTTCAAATTATAGCTCAGTACCGCAAACAATCAAGAAGATCATTACTTTCAATTCAGAAAAAAAAACACCTCACCAGTTAAAGCAATCCTATAAATTACTTTAGCTTTTTCAAGAAAAAGTAGAAATGAGAAAATCCTCACATCAGGCCAGTTAATCCTGGGGAAGGCCAAATGAGGAATAGAAAGGTACATTGATTGCCAAAATGATGTCACTATGCTCCTGAATTCTAGTGCCAAGTAGATATGATAGTTATGTTAAATAATGATAACCACAGGCCCTCTACTGTGAGATACCTATACAATCTAACCCTAAACCCATAAGGCTTTTAGAGAGCCCACTTTGATCTTCTTTTATCATTATTGATGGATTTCATGGGATTCCTATATTTACAGAAAGTATTGGTCTCCCTTGTGGATCCAGGGAGGTTGAAAATAACATCACATTATCTGGAATAAGAAAGAGGATTCCAATGGACACTTAGCCTTTAGCCCTCTGAATGTCGTATAAAACCAAGAAATTACAGCTTTGCTTTCATTATAACTACATTCAGGTACATCTGTCTTTCAGAAAGCATAGGAATGCCCAAAGAAACAGAATTGGGGAAACTTGGCAGCTGCCACCAACATTACTTTAATTCTATGAAGCCACATAACGATTTTATTTGTTTGAGCCGTGGGGTGATTCTCTTATTTTGCTTCATGTTTCCATCTTGTTAAGCCTGCTACTATTCTGAATGTAATGTCTTGTGACCATAATATTGATATTATTGGTTAAGTGATCTACAGATTTGGTTTTACACTCATTTGAATGTTTAGGTTACATTAACTCAACACATTCATTTAAGATGTAATTTGAGATACTTAGGTTTTGCATTTAAACTGCTTATTGTGCAAGCTGCTTTGAACACAATTAATCTGTGGAAAATAAATACACAAACAAAACAGCTTTGAATAATCATGAAGCCTTCTGACACCCCCTCCTTGGCACTTGATGGTAACACCTTTTCTCCACTCCTCTATGTTAAACCCCCTCCATGCAGTGCTCAGCAATTATTTATTAAGTCACCTGCAGAGGCTCATGATGTACAATCAAAAAGTAGCTGCCTGTTTACTTTTCTTGGAGGGGTGGCATTCTTCCAGTTTGCACCTATTTGTTAGAACCTGTTGTTAACATTCTAAGAAGTTTGGGGAACCAGTTGTTAGAAGAAATTACTGGCCTAATCCTGTAAGGAAGGCAGGAAGAAAACATTCTGGTGTTGCTTACAGAAACTGCCTCTCCATTAACCCTTATTACATACTTTTTCTCCCTCCTTTGCTAGTACTTTGCTTGTGTGGAGTGATCATTTAAAGTTACAATGGCACTGAAAAAAGTGACTTATGACCATTTTTCACACTTACAACTGTTGCAGCATCCCCACAGTTATGAGAGGCCAGGCAAGGGGATGCATGCCTCGATGTGATATTGAGTTGGCCACACCCAGCCAATAACATGACCACCAAGCCATGTCCACCCAGTCACATGACCACCAAGCCACAGCCATCACCTAAGCCATGCCCACATAACTGGTTGTTAAAAAATTTAGATCCCATCCCTGGTCAGAATCAGTATCTAGCTCTGTTCAGGTGTTACTTTTATGAGTTTAATCCAGCACAGAAAGAGCAGCAAGTATTTGCCCTCTTCAAGTTATCTGGTGACATAACAGAAGAGGTGATATCCATGCTTATTAAACAACTGTGGGCATGGAAGTGGAATCCTGACAATGGATATTTCAAATGCCATGGAAAAGCTCTTCTTAGAAAGTCATGAACACAATTACAAAAAACACAAGTTTCCAACCATCTCTTTCTTGTAGCATTCAATCTTGAAAGCTATCAAATCAACATGACTTTTGCCAGTTTAAATGTCTTCAGTTATTGCTTCTGCACAGCCATCCACTTCAATTGCTTATTGTTTATCATTTATGTGAATATATTATTTCATTTTGTAATTTTTCTTGAATATATCTTCAAAGATATTATTTTTGCAGTTTCTTCTAATGCATTTCTGTATATTTTCATTAAAAAGTAGTTTCACATTTTATGATTTTATATAATGCACCTTGAATTTGCAACCTGCATCTGGGGAATATAAAGAATGGCAAGTTTCTTTTTTAAAAAATAAATTTTATTAAGTTTCCAAATTTTAAAAACATAAAATAAAACTGTACATTGTTATCAACATCAAGACATATTTTGCATCTCCTCACATTTTTCAGTATATGTATTTACATATTCCTTTACCATTACATTTTACTCTTACTATAAATCAATATCTTTTATCCTTACATATCAATCTTCTCCGTGATATATTTACATATTTATATATTCCCTCATTCTTTTCCTAATTACCATTTTATTTTCTTTTTATTTCTAAACCACTCATACCAGGCATCCCAGGTCCTATAATAAATTGAATGTTCTCTGTCTTTTATTTTCATCTCTATCCATCTCTATATAATCTATTATTTCTTTTATAACCATGTCTTCCGGTGGAACCCTTTTTTCTTTCCAGAGTTGTGCGTACGAAATCCTTGCAGCTGTTAATATATGTAAAATATATCTATCTGTTTTTTTGCATTTTTGTTAATATATCTAATAAAAAAGTTTCTGGATTAAATTCAATTTTCTGATTCATGATTTCTTCCACCCATTGTCTAATTGTATTCCAATATTTTTTCACTTCCTGGCATGTCCACCAGGTATGAAAATAAGTGCCTTTTTCTTTTCCACATTTCCAACAATTTGGGTCCGAGTTAAACATTTTTGCCAATCTAGCGGGAGGAAGGTGCCATCTGTAGAACATTTTGTATTGATTTTCCTTGTATGCTGTGGATGTAATTAGTTTGTAATTTGATCTCCACATTCTCTCCCAATTTTCCAGGTCTATATTGTGGCCAACATTTTTCGCTCATACCACTATCGTCTCTTTGACCACCTCCTCTTCCATTTTAAAATCTAGTAGAAAGTTATATAGTCTTGAAATCATTTTCTTTTCTTGTGCTATTCCTATTTAGCTAAAAGATGTTAACTGATGTAACCGAGGTTACCTCGTCTGATAACAAAACATTCAGAAACTAAATTGAAACAAGCTTGGAAAGCAAACCACTGCCAAAATCTAAAATCCGAGGTACAAGTATTTTCTATTATTTCAGAGTAGTTACTTTGCCCGTTATGGAGAGCCTTAAATGAAAAGAGTGTATATGAGAGTTTGATTTTTTAATAATAAGTTAGTTTAAAATGTTCCCAAATGTTATTAAGTAGAATACTGTGGTTCCATTTGTACTTTGTATATTAAGATTCAGTGCTGACTTGATAGCACATAATTAATCGATACTAATAAACTATGATTTACTGAATAAATTTCAATTATAGGGATCATGTAGCACATTAAGCTACAAACCATGATTTACCAAGCACAGTTGGTTAATTCATATAATATGCTAGTCAAAACTAAACAAACCACATTATGATTTATTGTAATCTGTTAACCAAGCTGTAGTTTTATCAAACTAGTAGATTTAGCATTTGTAATGATGGAAAAAATAATTAGGGAGTAAGAAAGTACTTTTTGCTGGAACCTTTCAGAGGGATTTGGGGGAATAGAAGTAGAATTTTCTGTGAATTTTCTGAATTGAAGGCAAACTTGGGTTAGGCTTTTTCTCTGACTGTTCCCCCCCCCCCCCC
>BHFT01005627.1:0-26150 GCA_004320025.1 Laticauda laticaudata | reverse complement strand
CCCCCCCCCCCCCCCCATGATTAAAATGTGTGGTACTCAACAGAAAATTCTTAAGAATAACAGAAACAGAGTTGAAAGAGACCATTTATGTCAGGGATGTCAAACTCACGTCATCACAACAGTATCACATGATGTATCAGGACTTTTCCTCCCTTTGCTAATCTGGGCATGGACATGGGCAGTGCATGACGCATCCAGCCTGTGGGCCAGGAGTTTGACAGCCCTGATTTATGCCATCAAGTTCAACTCAATGTAAGGATCTTAAGAGAAATGGCTTTCAGCTTCTACAGCCAAAGAAGAGAGCATCACTTCCCTGGAAATAGTTTCTACTACCAAACTGGTCTCTCTGTTAGGAAGTTTTTTTGATATCTAACAAAAATTTGCCACCCTATAACATAAATATATTATTCTGGGTTTCTTCTTTCTTGTATGCAACATCTTTTAAGGAATTTGAAGAGTGTTATCATATTCAAATACCTTAGTCTGTGCTTCACAAAACCAGACATGCCCCAGTTCTTCAGTTTCTTTTCATAGATCTCAGTTGCCCTTCCTGAACCTTTTCCTATTTATCTGAAAATTCAAATTTGGACACCCAGGATTGGACACAGTAATTGAAGTGGCATCAGACCAAAGCAGAATCATGCAAACCAATTTATTTCTCATGTCTTGGAAATTATATTTCTTTTGATACAGCCTAAAACTTCATATTTTTTTTTTTTTTTTTTGCAGCCACATCTCCCTGCTGGCTCATATTGAGTTTGTAATCAACTACTATTCCAAGAATTATTATTATTTTTTCAAAGGCTCTGTCCAAGCCAAGCATTCCTCATCACATATCTCAGCATTTGATTTTTGTTTCTTAAATAAAGAATATGGGACTTGTATCAGTTAAATTTCCTTTTGTTATTTTCAGCCCATTCTTCTGACTACAGTACCAAGATATTTTTTGTTCTTCTAGAATGTTACTCTAAATGGCAATATTATGCTGTTTGCAAATTTGATAATCATTTTCTCCACCTCTTCATCCAATCATTAATAGAAACTCAGAATTCATCATTGTGGCACTTCAATGATGTTTCTTTGCAATTTGATGAGGAATCATAGATGGCCCTCTTTGGGTACAATTTTTAGTCAGTTATATCAGTTTAATTGTCATGCCATCAAGCCCACACTTCATAAATTTACTAATAAGCATTCCTTGAGCTACTTTGATAAATGTTTTGCCAAAGTAAAGAGTAAATCTTATTGGAAATCATTGCTAACCTGGTAATTAGTGTACTATTTTTAAGGTGCTTGTAGATCTTTATGATTTTCCCTTGAATTGTTCCAGACATCTATCACTCTGTATGTTGTCTGAATATTGATATCAAAATGGTTTATAATTTGCCCCCTCTTTTTTAAGATAGTGGACAAACTGTCCTTCAGTAATCAAGTATGTCTTTTCTCAAGAATAATACAGCCAAAGGGTCAACTAATTTCTTCGGTACCTTAAGGTACAGTCCATGGGATCACAAAATATTTTGTGAGAAAAGACCGAACAAAAGTAGCAGTTGAGAAATTATTTCTCTTTTGTTACCTAATTAGTATTTTGCTGCTTTCATTGTCCTTTCATTTTGAAAGTATCTAAGGATGTCCTTTTTGTTACTCTTTGCATATTTGTTTAGCTTCAGCTTGTTCAAAGTTTGGATTCTCAGTATCATCTCAACATTCCTGGGTTACCAAGTTGTACTTTTCTTTTGTGACCTCTTCCCATTTCCTTCATCTATCCTTTTTTGTTTCCAGATCTTCTTCTAGGTTTTTACATAGTTCTTCATTTTTCATACTCAGAATTTGCAATAGTGCGTTTAACATCTCTTTCTTAAGAGAGCCCATCTTGATCTACTTTTTATATTAACTTCTCCTGCTCTGGGATCTTACTCATCAATACTCTGAATTTGTGTTTTCACCCCCCATTATGTTCTGTTTTACTTTCCTTCAGAACTCTAACATTATAAGATCACTTCATCCAAAATTCTTGCTGCAATACTTCTTATTTTAGTCACTAAATCTTCTCTATTGATTACTATTAGATCAAAGACAGATGATTCACTTGTATCTTTCACCAACTCTGGAGATAGTACAAAAATTTTAGAATATTTAATTGTGATGCTGTCTATAGTGTTGTAAAGTTCATTTCTGCACAGTCTACCAGCTCTCACTGTTTTTATCACCACCTGTGCAAATCCTCCCTTTTAAAAATGTATAATGTTACAACCCTCATAGAAAAGAGGCAGGGCTTGTGTCATGATATATGATTACTCTGACTTCCCTTTAATCCTGAATTTTGAATGAACTTTTGGTTCATTCATTAGTATCTTTGAGCAGAGATCAATTTTTAGCATACAGTAAAAAATTCTTTCTATTCTGTTTCTGTACTTTTTTAACAAATTGTAACCTTCGGTTGCTGTAGTTTAGATAGAAAACACAAATCGTTTTTTAAAATTACGTATGATTTGGAAGCTGTTCCAGTTCTGATATTTATAATTATTATAGGTCTGGCATTGAAATAGCCAAAAGAGCAGTTCTACCCCCAGTCAGCTATATCAGAATTGCAATATATAAAATAATTTAATATATATTACCCACCTCAAATATATATTAATCTATCGGACATTACTTTTTTTGGTAAATAACATAGGCCAACCTTTAATAATGGTATCACAATATATTTACTAATCTCACAAAGTTTTGTAGTATTTAAAGAAATAATGTTTGGGAAAACACAAAGTAGTATTTAAAGAAATAATGTTTGGGAAAACACAAAATAAGGGGCTTTGGAGGTTAATTTCCAGTTCCGTTGTTGACTCTGTGAGTCCTGGGAACAGGGTATTTCTAGGCAGTATTCTAGAGCCAAAGGCTAATGATTTTGTACTTGCATATAAATTATGTAGCTTAATGAATCTAAATGAAACTAGAGAGAAGAGTGCATCTGAATTCAATTAACTACAAACATAATTGTTTGCAATGGGACATACTACCACTTTACATTTTATGTAACTGTTCATTGTTAATTTTCACAGTAACTCAAATCAAAAAGGTTCATATTTTGAGTCACTTTACTCCATCAAAGTGTTTACCATTATTGTGTAAAGGCCCGATCCCACTGGCCGACGGATGCAAAACGTATGCATAAAGGACACAGCGGACGAGCAAAATTTCGGGGGTGGCTCCATCCATTGTCATCTGCTCCAAAAAGTGGTGAAAATTTGCATAAACAGAACGGAAAAGAACGGACATGGGTAGTATGTAGTGGGGATGTTAAACGGATGTTCATAGGAAGCCTAGCGGATGACAGTGGATGGAAGCAGATGACACATCCAAAGGGGTTCTGGGGGAGAATTTCGAAGCGGACGCATAGCGGAAAGGGTGGATGCATAGCAGAAGAAGCAGATGCATCACGGACTCCTATAGGAAACAAAGGGGATGTCGCGCGGATGTATATCGGATGCAAAGCATTCACTGCGCATGTGGGGAGAATGAATTGCGTCAGCTCCGCGGATATAAAAGGATGCAACACGCACGCAGTCAGCATACAGGGGAAAGATGTGCTGCCACATACATCTAGGAGAACACCATGGTTCGTCAGTCAGGCACGAAGAGGAAGCCCGTATGCATAAAGGACACAGCGGACGAGCAAAATTTCGGGGGTGGCTCCATCTGTTTTCATCCGCTTCACAAATGGACAAAATTGGCAAAAATTTGTGAAAACAGAACAGAAAAGAACGGATGTGGGTAGTATGTAGCAGGGATGTTAAACGGATATTCATTGGAAGCCTAGCGGATGAAAGCGGAGGGAAGTGGATGACAGCTCCGAAGGGGTTACTGGGGATAATTGCGAAGCGGATGCATAGCGGAAAGAGCAGATGCATAGCGGATGAAGTGGATGCATCACGTACGCCTAACGGAAACAAAGGGGATGCCGCGCGGATGTATATTGGATGCAAACCGTTCACTGCGCATGCGGGGGGGTATGAATTGCGTCTGCTCCATGGATATAAAGGGATGCAGCATGCACGTAGTCAGCATAAAGCAGAAAGACATGCTGGCGGCTGCATCGATACATCTCAACTACATCTTGTTATTGAAGAAGGCTACATTGATACATCTCTACTACATCTTGTATCAACACCATGGTGCGTCAGTCAGACAAGAAAAGGAAGTCCATGCCTACTCGTTCAAGCCCTGGCAAGGTGAAGAAGGCCAGAACCAGCACCCCACCCCCTGACACTGACTCTGATGTTGAAGATGCTGCTGCTGTGGTGGACCAGCCCCAAGACCCTCAAGCCCCTCAAAGCCCTGCTGCTGAAGGCCCTGATGTAAGCCCCTGAAGCCCTGATGCTCAAGCCCCTGGCAAGGCCCTGAACAAGCTCCTGAAGCCCTGATGCTCAAGCCCATGAAGGCCCTGCTGAAGCCCCTGAAGGCCCTAAACAAACTCCAGTCAGAGAGGAAGAGGCGAGGAAGAAGAAGGGAGAGAGGAAACAGTACACCATTTCTGAGGAGCATGAGGACGATGTGCTGGACTGGCTGAGGGAGAATGAGTACCTCTGGAGAAAGGGCCACAGACTCTATCGTGACACCAAGAAGAAGCAGGGAAGCTTGGAGAGACAATGCAGAGAGCCTGGGCTACACTGCAAAGTACTCCTTGGATGGTGGAAGCACATGCACTCCTGTAATGGAAGCTACACCTCAAGAACAGGCGCGCGTGAGAAGTACGTCATGCCAAGTGCAGTTTCCTGGAGGGGAGACTCTGCCACCAAGAGCAGCCCCTCTTGAAACCCTCTCCTCTCAGACAGCCACAGACAGCCAGACATCTTCAAGCCAGGAGCCAGCTACCCTGTCCAGACAGGTGTATTCAGAGGCCCCTCGCCAGACTGCACTCCCCATGGTGCCAAACTTGGAGGATCCCGTGGAGGATGACGCCCGGCTGTCACAAATGGAAGGAACAAGCGGCAGCCACCAGACGCCAACCCACCCCCCACCTCACCACCAGAAGATGCAGCAGAGAGCAGGGACTGGAGGCCAGGATGACAGTGTGCTGTTGGAGATTCAGGGACACATTGAAAGACCAGCACAGAACTTCTCTCTCAAGCTCGGTCGACTTGGACAGAGCATCCTTGGTCCGGAAGCCCTTCATCACCTACGTGAGCACGACCCTGAGGGACCTGCTCGAGGCGCAAGTACCACGCATGAAGCAGAAGATCACAGCTCTTTTTCCACAACCCTCAAGGCACCAGCTGAAGCTCATCACTACCAGTCCAGCGTCTGCCTCCTCAGCCTTTGTTGAAGAACCTCTCTTCACAATGAGGTATCTTAAACGTTATGGCTTCATGAGGTACAGGTTCTGAGGAGAACCTGTTCAATCACCAACGATAGAAGTAGGCACATCTTGATTGTCATCTGGAAGGACCTGGATCTTGAAAACCATGATGAAGTTTGTTCCATCCCATCCTTGAGGGTCATTGCCGTTGTACTACCTGCCATCTGTAAGCTGAACCCGTTGCCTGAAGCATCCAATGTGGTATAACTTGTAGTCAGCCATCAACCATGGCTAAAGAGGATGATACTGAAGAACCCTTGTAGTTGCTAGATAAGTGACCTGAGTCTGGCTGGAGCTTTTGAGCCACGACTCCCCATCTATGGCTCCTATCGCTTATCTATTGGGACAAATTCCACCTCTGAGTACCACCCTCGCAATTTTCTCAGCCTTGGTTCAGTGGCTTGGGACACTTGAGGAGCTCCTCCAACTATTCATTCAAAGATGGCTCTCCACCTCACTTTCTTCTGACCATCTCTGCCTGATGCTCTTGCTGTAGTGACCCTCCACTCATACTGCATGTTTCTGTATGCGGCTCCAGAGCCAGGTGCCCGTCAGAGTCCAGTGCCACCTTCACTCCGGGTCCCAGTTGCCACAGAGTTGGTGCTAGGTTAGTCAACCTGGCATCTCAGATCTCTACAAGTTCGTCAACATGGCGGTGGCATCCTCATGAATTACTGATGGAAGCCAGGTCTTTCATTCCTCAGCTCACCATTCAAACTGGTCATTGAATCCCAAACTCCATTCTCTTCTCCCGATCCATCCTTCAACCCACACAGCTCTTGGACGTCCCTTCTTCTCCTCTGGAGTAAAATTTGAAACGATCGCAACGCGTTTCTGTTGATGAATGCAGTGCAGCTATCATTTACAGACTGTTCATCATCCATCGGTGGAGCAACAATTGATGATGTTGAAGACCAAGACCACAGGGTGAATAGCGTCTGTACACCACCACGCATTGGACATACTGAGAAATCCAGATATCTTCTCCCCCCTTTATAAGAAAATTATCAGTTCTCTGTCGTGCCTTCTACATACTCTACGACCATACTGACAGACATCCTAACTATATATCAAGAATAATCCCGATACAAACGTTTTCTGCCTATTTTAATCCTTTATATTACGAGATTGCATCCGCTTACATCCTTCTATTTCTGTGGCTACTAACGCTGTGTAGACGATCCGTTGCTGACCTTTTCGTTTCCTCCCTCTTTCCTTTTTCAACTGCAGCGGATGTGAGTTATGAGGGATGCCAGGAGGATGCAGAGCAGGATACCAGCGGACATTTAAGACGGATAAACAGACATTAGAACGTTTGTTGACCCGTATGTCGCGGATGTACATGTACTGGCAGAAAGTTCATCTGTTCACAAATTTGTGCAGTCCTCAAAACTTCTTTGCACAGATGAAATCTCAGTGGCACGCAGCTCCACGGATAGAGCGTATGAAACACGTATGCAATGAGTACACAACAGATGCATAGCGTTTTCCAACGGATGGCAAGCTTTTTTTAATGTTTTACATCCTCTTTGCACCCGTAAGTGCAGTGGGACCAGGCCTTAAGATTCTGCTCATGCAACTTACTCGATTCTGGTGCCTTGCATATATGTTGGATGTATTTCCCCATAATTCCCAGCAAGGTTGGGGAAAATTGTAATATCAGATCTATCAGTTTTAAATTAGAATCTCATTTCAGGGCGCTTATAGACAATTGTGCTCTCAACACACATAACAGCAGCATGCCTGATTAAGTACCAATCAAAAAACATAATTGGAGATAGACTCTGGGGGCATTTTAATACTCCTTTCTTGAATTACATTGCTACTTAGTAACTTTAATTACATTATATGCCTGTGGATTTAGTGGATGCAGATAGAACTGTAATCCATTTGGGGTTTTGAACAATTATAAGGCTGCAAGTGATGAATGCATGGGATATTATTTTTTTGTAGGGTACGTTGTTGATCATGTTAAATTCTTCTTTGAAAACTTGGAAGCATGGCTGTTAACTTCAAAATCTATATTGCTGAACTTAATCAGGAGCTTTCGTGAAGGGCAAGGGCAGCAGGGTGAGGAGGGGTGAGATTAAGAACCACTTTTCATCCTGCAATCCAAAATCAAGTTTTCCTCTTTTCTTGTAAACAGACATTTGACTAGTCATAAGCATGAGATGCAAGAATAGACATCGACATTGCCTCTGTTTTGCACTAAATGAAAATGCCTTAATAGTGGGCTTTTACAAGTGCTGACATAATTAACATTATCAGCTTAGGAAGTTGCCTTTACCAAGCCAGATCATTAATCCTTCTAATTCAGTATTAGCTAGCAGTCTCTCCAAGGCTGGTTTCCTGACTGTGTCATTGATGCAGGAATATTAAACCTGCTTTAATGGCAAAAGGGCACACTGTGTCCATTACAGATCAAGCCATATGCTCAACTTATACTTCTCCTATTACATATATTAGAAAGCAGAGGCTTCCTTCTATAGGTTAGGTGAGCCACTCTCATATTCTGCATCCCTTAAGTCAGTGACTTTTTACCTCAGTAACTTGCTCTGCCCTTTGTCATTCCCTATGGTCATTGCCATGCCATCTGTTACCTTTCGACTGTTGAATGCTGTATCTTTATCTCAGAGCCTAGGTAGTCATCTGCAGCTTAGGTAGCTGAACAAAGGCCCACAAGGGTAAATCAAAAGGTGAGCTGGTTCAAGCCCTACTTGGAACCTTCCATATGCTTTTAATCCATTAGCAGCAGTAGGAACCTTTTGAAGTTGCTCTCCTTCCCTTCCCACTTCCCAGCTGTCAGCTCCTAAGTTCTGCTCCTTTGCACTGCTGGGGAGTACTCTTCTATAAAAGCACAATCATGCTTTTGCCTTAATGTTGCAGCCCCAGGGGAGCTAGAGTGACGACAGGTCTAACAAATGGTGCAATCTGCTCTGTGCAGCTGTAAAACAGAACATTAGATGGGATCGGATACGGTGGGGGAGGGGGGAATACTTTCCTATACTGCTCGAATTGGGTGTATCTATGACTACAGTGAAAACTCATGAAACCACCAATGCAAAATAACGAGATCTGTAAAAAATGCATTAATTTTGCGACGGCCAGGATAGCTACAGGAGTCTACTTAAGAAATAGATAGTTCCTTAATCTGAAGTAAGCTTGTGTTAAATTTTGGATCTCTTTTTAAAAACACAAACTAGCTCTTCGAACATGCAGAGTGGTGCTTTTCATTGTGATTGAACAGGTAAAAGATACAGTACATTTTTTTGAGAGTCTGGCAAGAACAAGAGTAGAATATATAGCCCTCTTTTCTTTTCATCATAAATTTACTTCAGCAGTATAAAGAGAAGAAAACTGAATAAGTAAGGAATGATTAATTTGTCTCTCATACTAGAAAAAGTGCAATTTCAGTGTGAAGTATAATGGTGCAAGAGGAAAGGAGAAATTATCACATTTGTCCCCATCACATGATATAACCAACTTCTTGTTTTCTACAACTGTATAAGTATATTCAGTGCTCAAACCTGAACAAATGACTTTGCAGGAATCATGTTGTTCTCATTAACTCCTTTGTTTCTTACTTAATTGCAGAGGTGTTAATCAGATTTCTGAGGAATTATGTATCCTTTAGAACTATCAGAGATTTTTTAAAAACTGAATAATCAGCAAATAACATTTGAAAAACTCAAGCAGTAAATATCAATATGTATTTTTTAAGATCTGACAACCAGTTTGGTCTAGCGGTTAAAGCATCAGACTAGAAAATTGGAAGTGTGAGTTCTAGTTCCACCTTAGGCACAAAGCCATCTGAATGATCTTGGGCGAGCCACTTTCGCTCAGTCCTAGGAAGGAGGCAATGGCAAACCACTTCTGAAAAAAACCCTTGCTAAGAAAACTTCAGGGAGTTGTTCAGGCAGCCTCTGAGAATCAGACACAATTTAATGGAAGAAAAAATATTTAAAATCTGCTTGTCCTTGTAAGAAAATCATGAATGTTATAAGGAGGCATACTTTGTTAAAATTGGGGGGGGGGGAAGAATTGATGAATTGAATTTAAAAAACCTTCTCTTTCTTTAATACTGACTGCAATTAGAGTAGTTTGGATAGTTACTAGGCAACACTAGATGAATAGATTAATTCAGTAATTAAAATGACTGTATCAAATGTAGATTCATAAAGAGTAAAAAGCTTGACTATTGGTAATTACATGGCTATGGCTTCCTTGTACCTTTCTTGATAAAATTATAAAAGTGGTTTCTAATATTACTTCCTGGGAGATTTTGTAACTTTCCATTTATTGGTGTCTCCTTCAAGGAAGTTCAATGACTTCTGTACTTGCTTGGCCTATTTTCAGATCAGCCAGGAATATTTCAGCAGAGTCTCCAAATTTCAAAATATAGTTAATTACAGTGTTAGCTAGCAGGGGAATTTGTCCAGATCCATCCGTGAAAATGCTGCATGTTGTGTATTTGCTGATTTTGGAGAAAACTATGATGAAAGCCAACCAGGTAACATTAGAAATGGTGTCTAATTAATTGGCTTGACATTAAATGTCCTGATCACAGCAATATTTTTTTAAGGGAGAGTCTAGTACATTATTTCTTCACCTTGGGAACTTTAAGATGAGTGGACTTCAACTTCCAGAATTCCCCAGCGAGTACTAAAGTCCACCCATCTTAAATTTGCCATGGTTGACAAACACTGGTCTATTTGTTTAAACCCAATTCTACAAAAATGAATCCTGCTTAAATCATATTCATTTCTGAAATAAATTGGCTGAGCATGTTAACCTGGATTTTCCCATTTAATAGTGTCCTCTCTTTAAAAAGCAATACTGTTAAGAGCTTTCCTGTTTGAAATCCTGTGGTGACTTGCAGTCTTCTCTAGATAAAATTATATGCATTGGAAAGTAATGGTAATACTAGAATTCATGCCTTGCTCCTTGTGGCATTTAAGCAATATATAAATGTAATCATCTGATGGCAAAATCCAGGATGTACAGGAAAATATTTAATCAAATATAGTTGTAATCTCCAAGGAAAGTCAGTGCTTGATTTTTAATTCAGCATTTTTCCTTTGACGAAAACTTTTTTTTCTTGAATGTTATTTATGTGGAATTTATATGAAGGCTGGGTTTAAGTAATTAGCTTTAATTTTTGTATTCCTAGGGAAAAAAGTAGAGACATTAGCAAGCGTGCATAATTAATGAATAAATTATCTGGGTTCCCCCCCCTTTGCTTTCCTCCAGGTATAAGGAAATGCTAGATCTAGTGACACCACCCAGCTTGACTGTAAATAAAGAATATCTTGACATTCTGAAGCTTAACCTTTCTAACACTTATGCTACGGTTCCAGATGACATAGAAGGTAAGTTGACAATTCTGCTTCAACTTCAGATGCCTAGCTGTAAGTGCGTAGATAGAGTTGTAAAAGGCAAAATGAACAAGCAAATGGCCTTGGTTTGTATCAATTTTTTCTTTGAAATGGGAAGAAAATCAGAGTTACTATTTCTGTGGATTGTTCCTAATTGTGGTTCTCTTCTGGATGAAAGAGATATATGTTCTATTTTTTGATTGTGTGGAAGATCTTCATTCTTCTAAGTACAACTCCTCCTTTCAGCTTTTCTAATTTATAGACCATTGAGTAAGAAGCTCTAGATAAAGCAAAGATATAGCTGGTCAGAATTGGTAGCATTAGGTTGAGATCAAAAAGGAGTTCAAATATGGCTTTTGTTTTTTTGCTGATTTTAGGCGAGTTAAAGGACAAAATAAAAAATATCTGAGGAAAGATTTTTATTTAAATGTGAAAATAATGAGATTTAATATGGCTGCTATGAGTAATTGAAAGCCTCTCATAGTATTGCTTTGCATTTCTAATATCAACATTAGCTCAAAGGTTATTTTAGTTATTATCCGATGTCAGAAAAGTAGCAGATTTTAAGAATGCATTTATTGTTGGTTTCTTAAATTTTGGCCTTGGGCTTTGTATGCTCCAGAAGCCTCTAAAAAGAATGGGACTTTAATTTCCAGTCTTCCCTGCTTTAAATATTGTCCCTAATTTTTATTTGGGGAAGCTTCATAGGATGCCTTAAACATTATACCAAGTTCCTCCAGTTTCAGTTTTCTTGCTGAACATTTCTGCATTTAGCATATGAGTATATATAATCAACTTCGACTGTTATACAGTTGCAGGTAAATCTATAAATATACTTCACCTTCATTTGTTTCAGTGCATGTGAATATGCATGAATGTGAATATTCTAAAATGTTGAATGTGTTTGGATTTCAGTTCTTCCATCACCTTCATAGAAACCCATTCGGAAATGAACTCTTATACAATATCACTGTTTTTGGTCATGCATAATTTAGAGGTGATGTGGACAGAGGAAAGGATGGTACAGTGGTATTTTGAATCATTCCTGTCAATTGTAGGATATGTTGATGCTGCTCTTACGAATATGGCTTTTTGAAAGATCAGGAATCCAAATCTGACAGTCTTCTAATTACTTTTCATTCTCTTTCTTTCACACTCACAGACACAGACACATAGACACACACATATACACAATCTTCCTTCCAAACTGCGGTCTGAAGTTTCATGCTTGGCAGATATTAAGACACATTCTTTTGGCATTTGAGGTTAGGCAATGGAAATTTATTTGCCTTAGTTAGCCCAGTTCCCATTTTCTCTCTTCACTTGGACAGTATGAAAAAATAATGGGGGTAGGAAAAGAAGATGGAATGTTAAATCTGTTTTTTAAATTATTGGCAAACGATGTTGCTGGTCTAGTTTTTGCTACTACAGTTCTAGCTATTGTTTGCTAGAATTAAAAGTCCAACTATATGTCCATTGAAAGGGAGATGACAGAAGCCCCTTGCTTATTAAGTAGAATGATTAACTCTTGGCGTGCAAATATGTCTAACCTTGCAACCATAATATATTTGACAGAAACCCTGGATCACAATCTTCCTTGTAGGTTTGAAAATATTAATAATTTTGAGCAGACATTGTTTTCTAAATTGCTGTCATGACTTCTACAGTAATGTGTCCTTTTCTTTCCCCACAAAGAAAGTCCAAAGCTATTTTACCTGATGAGACAACAATTGTACCCTTATTCAATTTCCATAATTGTGCACCAGTCAGCCATTAATTGGAAATCCTGATCATAGATAGGTATACTTTTAATACTGGCAACATGGCATGGATTACTGCTTTTCATGAGTAAATCTCACTGGATCAAATGGAAAGTAAATATTTCCAGATGAACTAGTCATCTAGTTTCCAGATTGATTTTTCAATCTATTTCAATACCTTGGACTTACTTAAAAGTGCAGTAGAAGTTAGAGTTACCCAGGGGTGGGATCTGACAGGGTTAACTATTGGTTCGATGATTTATGAGGTTCGGTGATTTACGATATGCTTCCCTACAAGCAGCGTGAGCGTGCCTGTAAATCGTCATCAGCATGCTGCGTGCAGAGAAGCAGGCTTTGAAAAAGCCATTTTTTCCTGCTTTTTTAACTGCAGCTGTGCCTTGTCTGGCAGCTGAAGTTGCAAAAGCAGGAAATAAAGGTCAGGTATGAACCTGGGCAAAAACATCAGCAGACATAGAACCGGTTCTGTGTCTGCTGCTCTTCAGAGCTACCGGTTCTACAGAGGTGGACAGAACCAGTAGAAACCACCCCTGGAGTTACCTTGTTATGGCATCAAAAAGGAAGGTGGCACAGAGAAAAATTGTTTGTACAATCAGTGAGATAACATTATTGAACTGAAAAAACAGTAAGCTAAACTTTCATAATTAGCATCTATTACAAGTGGCTTTTAAAAAAACTAAAATATTTAAAATAATATTTAGAAATCTAAAATTCCAAAGAACTTTTCAGTTATTTTTATTTTGTTTCCTTTTTAAAAAAGGAAACATCAATATGTTCAAATTTAGCTAGTGAGAGAATTCAAGCTTTCATTCCAGTACTTATAAATCAGATATTTATTGGCAGAGCGGGGAAGGCAATTTAGAGCAAAAAGGAACCTTAAAAATAGTTGGTTGAAATTGTGGTCCCTGAATTAAAAGAAACAAAGAGATTGGTATAGTTAAAATAGAGATCTAGAAACAAATATTAAATGGTAGAATAATTAAAAGGAAATATTGGAGAAAGTAGAAAACCATCCATGTTAATGAGATTCTTTATATCAGCATTAAATATGTCAAAATGCTAATTTACCATATTAAGCACATTCTTATTAATTTAACATTTGCAAAACAAAGGCAGCTTGTAAAGGGAAGGCTACTATAAATGGAATATCCATTATAAATTAATTAGCATTTTGAAGAAAGTTAACAGTACAATTTAAAAATCCAGTTGAGAACAGGAGTGTACTGGAGTAGAGTTACAAGTTGCCTAGGAATCCAACTCTCTTTATGTTTTGCTTTTGCTGCTGCTTTGGCAAAGCAGTCACCAATTTATTTCATCTATCCTCTGCCTTCAAAAGAAAGGTAGCAAGATATGCGAAAAGTGAAACAAACTCAGAATGATATAATATTCTGAGGGATAATTATTTTACATTGCAACACATATAATTGATCAACGAGGGATTTTTCAAGAACAAATATCCACAATCAGACTGGCAAATGGAAATTATACATTGTGCTTTGCCAGTGAAAATAGTCTTTAGATTTAAATTGCTAGTTTGAGTTGACCTTGAAAAAAAAATAGGCAAGAATCATCATCATCATCCTTAATCAAAAGCAGAATTTTTGTATTTTTTTAGATAAAGATTTACAGTTACTGGAATTATTTGCAAAGAAAATTTTTGATAGAGATGTGAGATGGCTGAGAATATTAAAGCCCTACTTCCAACAATTTAAAAGCTTAAATAGTTGTCTTATTGTTTTGTGCCATTTTAGAATGTTAGCAATGCATTTTCAAACATGCCTTCACTCATGATGACTGGAGAGTTTGTTTTGTTTGGGAAACACAAGAGAGGAGAGGAGAAGGCAATTTTTTTTACTGTTTTTTATGTTTGGGATTATTCTGAGAGTGGTTGAAAACTATGAGCCCTATTTGGTCACAGCGTGTTTCACTATTGTGAATACATATTGAAGCTGTTCCCAACTATTTACAGCTTTCTGAGAGACTCGTCTTGCTTTATGACAAAACCAGAACCCGTATATACAGATTACAATATGATGACAATGATGCTATTCTATCCTATCTGTGCCTGATCTGAAAATTAGATCATTCCAACAAGAGTGATATCTTCTACGGTACCCAGAAAATGAATGTAGATTTATGCATGATGAATCTTCTTTATGTATCAGTACAAAGTATATGGTGTTTAAAGCAAAGGGGTCAACTGATACTGTCTTGACCATATGTTGGCACAATACATGAGTGCTTTGTTTATTAGTGACCATAAGGTCTCTTCAAATTAGAACTGAAAAATTGAATTCAAACTACCTAATTTTTGAAATAAAGCTATAACTATAAACAAAGAAGTAAACGTCTATTATCCATTTTAACTTACAACAATATATCCAAATTGTTTGGTTTTCTGAATGGTTAAGGTAGAGATGCCAAAAACAGATGTTGAATAATTTCCTAAGAATTGTTTTTGCTAATGGTTCTGAATTTTGTCCTGCGAAACTCTTGTAGGCTGTAGATGGATACTTTCAAGCCCTTGTCAGATAAGTAAATTCTAATGGTTTGAGAACTCTTTGAGAATGCTGATGACTTTGTTTCTTCATTTTACTAAATGACTTATCTAAGTAGCTTAAATATTTACCATTAATATGTTCCCTTCAAAGAACAGACACACCATTATCTCTCATTTAAGTCCTTTCTTTAGCTGGATCCAGATATATTATATTAACATAACCCATAACCCTGAGAACAATTATGAATATGATTATTATTTTTGTACTGCAATTATTCAAAGATCTTGGCAAGCAATGAACAAATTATTTCATTGGCGTTAATACAGTTGATGGTGTTAACTGTGCAAATTTTGTTTTACAGGCAACCGGAAATCTGCACCTCAACATTCTTTTCATCTCTACACTACCAAGTAAGAGAGTTATATTGAATGATTGCTGGCAGAATTTGTTTTTAGGGATTGTCAGCCAGTTGTAGAAATATTCCATTGTGATAATGAAGCACATTTTCTTAGCACCTTTCCTCTGATTTCTCTGAGATTAATTCTAAGTAGAAATGATAAATTAATGCTAATCAGTATGAGCATAAATAGATACACATGCACATACAGAGAGAAAGAGATCTTATGAAAGCAAATTATTATTTTGGTAATGTCCGCATATCACAGCAAATGTTATCACATAAGCATATTGCCTTCATTGACAGGGAGTCTTCCTTTATCTGCTGGTTGTTCAATATGTTGGGCTAAAAATCCCCAGAATTTTTAGTCTCATTATAGTTTGATTATGTATGCTGGAAATTAGGGGGAATTTCTAATCTGGCATATATAATAGGCACCAAATTGTTGAAGAGTACATAAATAGAAAATATTATGTCATCTACCATGGGTTTAAACAATTAAATCAGATTATTTAGCAAACTTATTTTATTATTGAATTAAATGTACCCAGGTTTCATTTCAAGATTTCATAGATTAGTCACGCAAATGTTGTTTCTCCTAATCATTTTTATGAGAGGAGTTGATCCAAACTTTCTTAAAGGAGGCATTAGTATTATCACTATTGGTTTGGCCTACATTTACAAGCCTAAATTAGTGTTAAATTTTGAGCATTAATGTCTGACCAAATCTATGCTCTTTGAAAGAAACTGATTTTTCTGAATTCATTTTGGTCAAGGATCAGAGCTGATTGTGGCAGAGTTGATTACTCTGTGAGAGAAGTAAAGGAATGTTATCTTGCTGATTTTCTTTGACCTCTCAGTAGCTTTGATAAAATTGAACTAGCTGTCTTTTTTGGATAGATCAGGATACCTTTGTAGGAGTTCCATTCTCAACTGGATGTTTTTAGAAGTCAATTCAGTGTGCTTTGACTTTAGCATACACAAATTGCAGCTTCTGTTTAAAATCAGAAATTGCTGCATGAAATCATTCAGAGTATAATGGGCATTACCATCAGCCTCCTAATGGCATGTATCTTTTCTCCTATGTACAGCTTTATATGTCTTTGTTTTTGATAGAATTCTACTCACCTGTGGTAATGAACATTAGACCAAAGCACTGTCAATCAAAACCAAAATATTGCTAATACTTTGTGGTAATCTATAATCATCACTAGTATGGCCTTATGGAATAAAGTGCCTTTTGAACAGTTTTGACTGATATGCCAATCACAATACTTTCTAAAATGGGAAAGCTGAATTACTTCAATGGATTGCAATAGGGCTGCCTCTGAGATTGGCCCAAAACGTGCAAAATATGGATCTGACAATTTCAGGATTGTAATAGAATTACTGATATAATACAAATATAAAATGTTTACCCAGAGGAAAGGTGACCATGAATTTAAAATAATAGCCTTTCCCAAACAGAAAATTAGATTAAATTTAAAAAAAAACCTTTTAACTTTTCATGACTATTTTTACAGAGAATATACAGTAAATGCTTCCACTTTAAAGATAAATTATTTGAGGGAGGAAAAGCTATTTTTCCTTTCCAATAAACACATTAGTTATTCATATCATTTCATAGTCATTGCCGAAAGTGATCAATTGATATAAATATTTTTCTTCCTTTCTTGATTAGAAATTATCCCCATATAGTAACAGTTCCATCCTTTGCAACAATGGCTACTTATGGGCAGACTCAGTACAGTGCAGGCATCCAACAAACTGCTGCTTATACTGCATATCCACCCCCTGGACAACCATATGGAATTCCTTCGTATTGTGAGTAATTCACTGGTTAATAAGAAAAACTTGGCTTTCTTAATCGTTTACATTTCAATTTGATTTACAATTATCTGGATAAGTCTGTAAGACTAACTCAGGGGTCTTCAAACTTAATAGCTTTAAGACTTATGGAATTCAACTCCCAGAATTCCTCCTCCAGTTATGTTAGCTCAGGAATTCTGGGGTTTGAGGTCCACAAGTCTTAACTTGCCAAGTTTGAAGACCCTTGGTCTAACTGCATCAATATCTCTTAAATTGGAAAACCAAAAGATTATTGCAGTATGCTATTGAAAAGGCTATCTTAGAAGAGTATCTGAATGGTTTAATTCAGGATTTTTCATACAATGTTCTCAGACCAATTAATTGACTGAGATAAAACTGGTAATAAAACAAAACTTGTGATTGTTGTAATTTATGCGTGGTAATATTTATATTGGAGTTATTTGATTTTTCTCTTCGTTTTGTATGGATCTCTGTCAAGTTCTCATGGAAACCTAGAATTGTACACAACCCAGTTTGAAAAATCCTGCTTTAATTGATGCAAGATTCAGCAACTAAGCTGCTCATCAGTTCATGACACCAGGGTCATATTTTATCTGTCTTAAAATATTATTTATGCAATATTGTTGCCAGTACTAGTACCAATCCAGTAGAAAATTGGGAACAGCTCTGATGCCCGACCCAAAGTCTATTATATTTTACATTTGCTATTTCCCTTGTGGCAAAATTGCAGAGAATGGGTACTTGCTTGAGTCTCTGCCTAAATTTGCCTTCAGAGGTATAGGTGCTTCATCACTGAAGGTTTTTAAGACTGGACTGGTATAGGTCTGGTATATCTGGTATATATATAGGACTGGTATATCTGAAATGGTATAGGTCTCCTGCTTGAGCCTTCAAGGTCCCTTGCAGCTCTATTCTGATTGATTGATTGATTGATTGATTGAAAGGTATTTTAAGCAGCTCCCAGTTGCCCAGTTTAGCCATGATTATTTTTATTAAACAGTCATCAAGAAAGAAATAACTTTCTTTGTTGGAAGGAACTGTTTATTTATTAGTTTTCCAAGAACTTCTGGTTCATGGCATGCAAAGTTCTCTAGAACGTAAAGAGCACAATATGTGACTTAAAGTAAAATAACTGGCCCAAAGGTTGGACTGTGCAAATAACTACACTGATCCACTCAATTTCCTATGTATATGCAAGTAACTCTGCATATGTTGTTATTCTTCACAAACCTAAAGTGATTGTAGGCTTATACTGACTGAATGAATCATGTAGCGTAAGTCAACATGTTCATATTATCGACAGTTCCAAGACCTAGACCATAAAAAGTTTCCTGATACTGAATCTAAATTTAAATTGCCAGCCCAGTTCAGTTTCAGTTTATTTTGGCATGACGGGTTTTGTGGTAAATTATAGGTATCAATATCAGATTCCAGAAATTCAAAATGGATTACTACATGTTCTAACCCACTGCACTGCTTCTTAATTAATAATATTAGATACACATTTAGGGTTTTTTTAGTCATCCTTTAAAGACTTTCTAATTTTTCACAGCAGTTGTCCTTAATCAGTTCTTTAACATTCTAGGCCAGTATTCATATATACATAGTTTAAAATAACAGAAATAAGGAGCTGGCATTACAACTGAACAGCGCTTAGAGAAAGTTAATTATTAAATGTATATTATGACGCATGAGACATTGTATTCTTTTTATAATCAAGCATGAAATAAAAGGCAATATTTGTCCATGAGAGAGGTTCAAATATCACATATTTTGTAATCTGCCGAGGCTTTTTTATGCAAGCGTTTGACAGATTTAATCCCTTACACTTGAAATTCTTTACTCTCTTCTCATGGAGCTTATGTATGAGTAGACATATACTCTGTAGGAACTCTTCATGATTCATCATATAAATTTAAAGTGAGTTCCTGATCAACTAAATAAGAGAATTTAAAATCAGTTCATAAACATCTTTCTACAGTAGAAAGACAGGCCTTACAATTCTAATTTTAATCATGGTGGCTTGAGAATATTTTTTGTCCTGGAATTATACTTGTATACTATATGTAAAGTTATATTAGCTGGATAAAAGCCAAGAAAAACACTGAACAGTTGCTATTAACAGCAGGTGAAGACTAGGCCTTTGGTGACTAACTGGTGTCTTTGGTCCATTATTTTTCAAACATTTAACTATTTATCTATTTATTTATTGCATTTGTAGAACACCACCATTCCAAAGAACTTGCAGTAGTCCACAAAGATATGTAGTTGATGCATTTGTCAGGTCTGCACGATTCTTACACATCCTATAGATTACCTGTTTGCATCTTCTGAACAATAACCGCTCCTCTTTCTCCCATCCCTCTTCATTACACCCACCATGCAATTCCGTACATTCTGAAAAATCCCACCTGGCAGACAACCAAGAACAATGAAGTACTATTGTTTTTTTGGCTCAAAAGTAAAACTGTCCCAAGTTCCTAGACAAAACGGAGAACTATGTGGAAATTAATTTGGTGCCAAGTTATTTCTTTGTCTGAAACAGGCTTCCAGAAAGCATCTGTCAATGAAGATTAATTGTGGCCAAGCCTATAATGTGTTGAGTGTTCTGCATGCAAGTTGCCGATTGCAATCAGAATATAAATGTCAGGGAAACCAAAAACAATTTTTCCTACCCACAAAGTCCAATTCAGATACCAACAATTATGGAGTCGACAATAGTAACTTATAATCACTCATGGTTTCCCAAACAAATTGGTTTGTTTTTGGCATGGAAAGTTGGTTTGTTTATAAAATTTCTATAGCTGTCAATCTTATGGCAACTCACAAACAATAATCAAGTAGTAAAAACAGTAAAGAATATAAAAGCCAACGAAAAACTTCATGGGGCCCAAATGCAACATATCCAGAACAATATTTAAAACTTCCCTGGGCTCCAGACTAATACTATCTAAAAGCTTTATGAGAAAAGCCATGTCTTCACAGCTTTTTGAAGGCCAGGAGACAGGGTGCCAGATCTAGAGGGTATTCCAAAGGGCAGAGTCATGTATCATGAAGGTGTGCTATGTAGGGCCTTGCTCGGTAGCAACATTTAAGGGATATGATGCAGAGAATGCCCAGACCTAGTACAACAGACAGATGTTCTCATGAGGAAATGATTTTGAAGAATATCAAGGTTGTATGCCATTGTTATCCCATGAGGAAATTTGCTCCATTTTTTAAAATGGCTGCAAGAGGCAACCATAAATCAGAGTTATTGGGCAGACACGCAGCTTGTAGTAGGATCTCTTCTATTTTAAAGGTAAAATGTGATTCATATGGTGTTCTATATACATCTGTGACCTCCCCCTGCAATTAATGTCGAGTGAGAACTAAATGCTGTACAAACACTTCTAATTCTCTTGAAAGGTCATTAACAGAACCTTCCTTATTCTCTAAGATATGAATAAGAGTTGGGATTCAAATTGCCTCCCTGCCTTGAACAATTCCATGTAAAGTTTCCCTTCCCTTTCTTGACCAGAAAATGCTATGTCATATTGCTTTCCCTTTATTTTGGAGATAGTTCCATCTTCTCCTGGATGAATTGGGAGTGGAGGAGGAACACTACATTAGGGACAAAAACTAGTGAAAATAACCTTAGTGCATCAAATATTTGTTTGTTCATATCAGGTTCCCGGTAATATATACATACATATATGCTTTCTTCTTTGTCTCCTAAGCCATCAAAACAGAAGATAGCCTGAGCCATTCACCTGGTCAGAGTGGGTTTCTTAGCTATGGATCCAGCTTCAGCACGGCAGCATCAGGCCAGACACCTTATGCTTACCAAATGCATGGTTAGTATTCAAAATCTGTTGCAGGCAAAAATACTTAAGAGAGTGTCAATATGTCTACTTTAGCATTCTGCTTTATTCCATTGGAACAATTTTCTCAAACAGCACTCAGAATGACATTGAGGCAGCCTTGTTCTGCACAAAACTGCCAACTCTGTATTGCAGGAGTAATAAGCCTTCAGTTAAAGCATCATTTGCTTTAAAAAGTAAAAGGTCTAAATTTCGCAAAATGGGTAAAATGTTATAAAAAATCATTATGTTCTTGCCTGAAGACCCAGATGATTTTAGGTATTTCAAATCTTTCTCTCTCTCTCTCTCTCTCTCTCTCTCTCTCTCTCTCTCTCTCTCTCCCTCCCTCCCTCCCTCCCTCCCTCCCTCCCTCTCTCCCCCCCCCTCTCTCTCACACACACACATGCACACACACACACAGAGATATGCTATTTTGTGTAGCTAAATAGGTATATAGTCGTATCTTATATCATGTTGTTTCCTGAATAAACTGCTGCCTCTATTACATTATTTTCCATATTTTTTGCTTAACATTTTTAGAATACAGATTCATTTATGTGATTATATTTAAATCCCCATTTGTACATAATTCTTTATTCATAAATATTAAATGCTTTTGCACCCTGAATACATATCAGTATACTGTCAATAGATCCTACTTATGGGATGCAGTAAGCAGTATGTTGGGTTGAGAGGTTAGAGAAGCTAGCTTATAAATGAACAGTTTTGGGGTGGAACTGGACTGTGATTGTGCTTGTGGCACATTCACCAAGATGTAACAAAACTGATAATTACCTAACCTTACAGTTAAAAATAAATAAAGAAAATGAATTAATGAAAGAAAAATATGTCATATGCCTGATTTAAGTTGTAATAGAATTGAATAAGTAGTCTGATCCTGTGGCATTTGATCAATAAATATATCCCAATAAACCTAATTATGAGTAAAAGGGCTAAAGTGTGTATCAGGAAAATATGAATTGGCACCTTCTGTATTAGAATAGGTGCTTAGAAAAATTGGAATCCATTAATTGGCAATATATTAGTCTCCAATAAATGATGATAATAAAAGACCAGGAGATGAGTTTTGGGGGAAATTATTCAATGAATTAAATGGGGGGGGNCCAGGAGATGAGTTTTGGGGGAAATTATTCAATGAATTAAATGGGGGGGGGATTCTAACTGGTGACTTGAAGTTGATGGTTAAGGTGAGATGAGTGAATATGGAAAAAGAATGCATGAGGATGGTGACTGATAGTTAACTGCTTAGAAATATTTGGGAAAATGGGATTTCAGTATATGTCTATATTGATTGTATATGAAGAAAGACTGACAGAATTAGTGAAGAATACAAGGGTGTGCTGGTTAGACAATATATAGTGTGCTGGTTAGACAGTATATAATTAGTTTGGGAATGAGAGCTTCCCCCTTAAGAGAATGCTTCTCGGGAAATGTAGTTAAAGCCTCTTGGGAGATGTAGTTCATGTCACATGGTCACATCTGTAATCTGTTTGGTCACTGAATTGACCACTGGTTGGGCTGAGAGAGTTTTGGGCACTCTTACCTGGATCCCAGCATCATGCTGGAGTCTTTCTTTGCTATATCATTATGGGATTAGGATAATCATCTTTTCACAGTATGAAGACGACAATGCAAAGATGGGACAAGAAAAGGAGCAATGAGAATTTCTAAATGGAATGGGCTATTGTTTTGGGCATTGTCAGGGATAGATTTTGAGAAAAACTGAACCTGGAAGTAAAAAGAAAAAAGAAGCAATAAAATAAACAAAAGTGAAAGTACATGACTGCAGTAAAATAAAGTACTGTACCATTCTTATATAACAATGCTGAATTCTCATCAACCCCCTTAAATCTTGGGTATCATGAGCTTTCACTTTCTGAATTTCTCATGAATGTTTTCACAATTTTTAAACTTCTAGTCTCTAATATAAATTCTTCCCACCAGTATAAGTAGACTCTTATTTACTCAAAAGTTTTTCAATAGTTGCTCTGCGGTGCTCTGGTTTCCATGTTAATCCTAGTTTGATGAGTGAATGCAATATTCAAAGTAAAAGCACTTGGTGATCCAAGTCACTGAATGTTTCTTCACTGATGGTACTATGTGTATGGTGAGCATATACATTCACAAAGCAGTTTTAAAGGGCTCAAATTCTTTTCCTGCAAAAACAAATTAATCTCAGCTGCTTAAAAGAAGAAAGAGTCCACCCAACCATGTTTTTTTTAATGTCTTTTAAAAAGCTCTTTATCTCTGGACATTATTTACCTTTCCAAAGTGCTGATGAAAGCTCTTCATGGGATGCTCGGAACACTTCCTTCCTTCTTTTGAGGAATGTGCTTTTAGTGCTTTCCCACACTGCATACACCTGGGAGGGCAGGCTGCCCTTCTATTCGCTTCCCCTCTATTCCCCAACTTTCACAAGCCTCTTAAAGGAAAACAAGCACTCCCCCCCCCCATGCATCTTGTAAGGCCCCATTGCCTTNACCCCCCCCCCCCATGCATCTTGTAAGGCCCCATTGCCTTATGTTAATGGTCTTGTTGGCTATACAGCAGAGTGCCTTGATCTGACACAGCAGAACAGCTGCAAATGCAGTCCTGCCCCCACTCTGCCTTTCAAATCCAATTGAGGTGTTCCTTACACTTGACCCTGCAACCAAAGAAAGAAACGAATTCCCTTGGATCTTTTGACATTCCTCATAGGGAGGAACCTGGTCTCCTTGCAGTGGTCGCATGAACATGTTTGTTCTATTGGCATTCTTTTAAATGTTAGAGTTGTGCCAGAAAGGGCCACTCAAATTAATAAGGGCCTAGAACATAGATGATCCCCAGTAATAGAATCCAAGGTTATTTAATTTAGAAGGAAGTTAGTATGATGGAGGTACGTAAAATTGTGCATGGAGACACAGTTTTGGCTTTGTGATTTATCAGACTCCTTAGATTCTTGAAGCATAATGAATTATAAATTTACAGTGATCCGTACTGGAGCTGAGAAGTGGTTAATCCTTTGTCTTATGTGAGGTAAAATTGGATGTCTTTTTATTGTACACTACATACTGGACTTTGAGTTGTATATAAGAAATTGTCATACAGAAGGAGAACAGCTACTGGTGCTTTTCTATAAGATTCCATAGGGTAAAATAACGTGTGGCAGTTTTCATACTAATGCTTATGGTACAGTTGCATAAGCAGGAAATCATCTTTGGATTTCATTTCACTCCTCTCAGAGAATGTTTGGTTGTATATGATTAAAAACTAACCTCCTATGAGTCAGAATGTATCAGTCCTACACTTTGATTCAAGCATTTTTTTAAAAGATACATGCACGATGGAAGGGGAAATTGCTCTGAGTCTTCTGCAAGAGCTATTTGTGCATTTTATGGTTTCTGCACAGAATTGCATTTAAATAGGAAGATAAGCATAAGATTTCATTTTATTAGAGTGGTCCACTTTCTTTTCTCCTAAACATATTTTAATAACTCCTGGGGGCAAAAGAATTATATTAAAACCAGATCTCGCCCTTTCCACACATGAGGCAGTTAGCAGTACGTGTTGCAGAAATATGCCAGCATGTTATGTAACGTAGTGATAAACTGATACAGCAAACTACTTCTCAGTGCTCATTGCATGCCCTAAGCAAGCAAATCTCAAAGGATTTAATTAATGCTGGCACGAGAATCTCTTTCATTTACTAATCTCAATGGATAGATACCTTCAGTGTGGTAATATCAATTGCTAGGCAATTTGTGTAAGAAAATGGATCTAAAATTTTGTTTTTTTAAAAAAAGTTCTAATTAGCTACTGGTCAGTTGTAGTGGGAATAGAATGCTGGTTTAGGAGGTTATTTCATCCATTGGGGATCTTTTTTGGTCTGTTTATTAATTCAATAATGTATTACAAAGCTCTTCCATGTCATATGCTTTCCATTTCTTCCATTCCAAAGCAATGCTTCTAAATCTGGACAACTTCAGATGTGCTGTACTTAGTATTGCCATTCCTGAGAATTCTGGGAGTTTTTATTCATTTATTTATTAGTAAATGTATATGCCACCCATCTCACTGTGAGCGACATCACAAAACAAAAATGTAAAAACATCAAAATGTTTAAAACATTAAAATTAATCAAATTGAGCAGCCTAGGAATCAAATGCAAACCGGGTGGAGGTGGGGTCTTCTCAGTCTACTAAACACCTCCAGCATGGAACACCCCTATCAGGATCCTGAGCCAATTGGCAGAACCAGGTTTTGACTCCAAGGGGGTGGAGTGGATCTCACCTCAAGGGGCACAACGCCGTGGCAGGCAAAGTCTTTTCCTAGAACCTGCCAGGCCAATGGAATTCCTTGGCCAGTGGAATCTGCAGCATACCCCTTCTGCCAGAGTGGGTGGGTGAGCCAATCCCATTGAAGTTGCAGTTGCCGTCCAGACATATGGAAGTTGCCATCGTTGGGAAATACTGCTGCATTGTATGATCATTGTTTTCATTCCTGTTCATCTCAGGTTGCTGATAATGAGCAGTTAGTCAGTGGGAAATTGCAAAAATAATCATATTAGTTTCAAAAATGAGAACAAAAATGTTCTCACTCTATGCAGAAATTGATTGCCTCTCCTCTACCCTCAAACCCAGTGTCATGTATATTTGGAAGTTTATAAAACATGTCAACACTTAGTACAATGAGAAAGGATTTATGTTCCTCGATCATATAAATCCCATTAAAAGCTGTGATGATAGCACAACACTAAGTTTTGCAGTGATTTTTCTCAGCAGCTGCAACTGTGTAGATTGCAGTGAAAACTGTATGTTGTGTTGGCTGGGGAAAGGAAAGTAATGGCTTGTTTGAATTCAAAAGCTGGGAAGCAGTTCAAGAATTAAATGCAGAGAGCAAATCAAGCCTATATATGTGTGTGTATGTGTGTAGATATAGCCTATATATGTGTGTGTGTTTTCTTAAGTTTTCACGGGTATTTATATGTATGGTATCCAGCTTTGTTCGGGTATTTTCCCACATCATCATAGTTGTGCTTTTAAAGTTGTAGCAACGTTTCGGCAGAATCTCA
>BHFT01005626.1:0-33517 GCA_004320025.1 Laticauda laticaudata | reverse complement strand
TGTTAAGCGGGCAGGGACTGTGGAGGTGGCTGTGGCTTGAGTGCTGGTCTGAGGCACCATTGGGGTGCTTTGTCCCAAGGGTACAACAGGGATGGTGTGTTCAGGAAGCTATCCAAGAGCTGATACAGTCCTGTGAGGTTGAGAGGCCCTTCATCAAGGACTTGAGATGTCAGACCCAACACTGATGACAGATTGTCCATTGATGGGTTTGGCTGTGGGATGGAGGAAGGAGGAGTGTAGTGGGGCTGTCTGGTCTGCAGCTGGGAGAGGAGTGGCGTCTGTGACGTGCAATGAACCTGGGCCTGGACTGGGAAGTTCTGCTTCTGCTGTGGGAAGTCCTGGTAGTGGTATCCTTGGTAGGTGAGGGGCTGTTGAAAGCCGTGCAAAGACAGTGACATCACCTGGGGTGGAGGAGCAGACCTGGACTGGGTAGGAGCAGCTTCAGCTGGGCCTTGAGGGTTGTGTTGAAGTGCTGTGATCTTTTGCTTCATCACCTGGTATTGGGCCTCAGGCAGATCCATGATGGTCTGGCTCACGTAGGTGATGAAGGGCTTCTGATCCGAGGATGGTATGTTGCTGTTGACCAGCTGAGAGAGAACTTTTGTGCTGGTCTTGATTGTGTCCCTGATCTCTGACAGCACACTGTGGTCCTGGCCCTCAAGTCTGCCTCTCTGCCTGCATCCTCTGGACCTTGGGGTGGGGGTGGGGGTGGGTTGGCTCTCTGGTGGCTGCTGCTTCTTCCTCCATTTGTGATAGCAGGATGTCATCCTCCACGGGATCCTCCAAGTCTGCCAGCATGGGAGTGCAGCTGTCAGGGGGGTCTCTCCCATGGGGCCCTCTGAAGACACCTGCCTGGACAGGGTAGCTGGCTCCTGGCTGGAAGAGGACTGGGCTGTCTGTGGCTGTCTGAGAGAGAGGGGTCTCAGAGGGGCTCTCCTCGGTGGCGGATCTCACCCTCCAGGAAACTGCACTTGGCCATAGAGCTTGACAGCACGCCTGCCTGGATTTCTTGAGGGTGTAGCTTGCCATACCAGGTGTGCATGTGCTTCCACCATCCAAGGAGTACTTCTGCAGTGTACCCCAGGCTCTCTGCCTTGTCTCTCCAAGCTGCCTGCTTCTTCTTGGTGTCCGATACAGTCTGTGGCCCTTTCTCCAGAGGTACTCGTTCTCCCTCAGCCATTCCAGCACCTCATCCTCATGCTCCTCGAAATGGGGACTGTTTCTCTCTCCTTCTCCTTCCCTTGCCTCTTTCTCCTCTCGGCAGGGGCTTCAGCAGGGCCTTCAGGGGCTTGAGCGCAGGGCCTTCAGGAGCTTGAGCAACAGGGCTTCAGCAGCAGGCCTTGGGGCTGGTCCACCACAGCAGCAGCAGTAGCACAGCTTCAGAGTCAGTGCCAGGGGTGGGATGCTGGTTCTGGCCTTCTTCACCTTGCTAGGGCTTGAAGAAGTAGGCACCGGGCTCCTTTCTTGCCTGACTGACGAACCATGGTGTTCCTGCAAGATGTATGTGGCAGCACGTCTTTCCGCTGTATGCTGACTGTGTGTGTGCTGCATCCTTTTATATCTGCGGAGCTGACGCAATTCATACTCCCCGCATTTGCAGTGAATGCTTTGCATCTGATATACATCCACGCGGCATCACCTTTGTTTCCTATAGGCGTCCATGATGCATCCGCTTCATCCGCTATGCATCCGCCCCTTCTGCTATGCGTCTGCCCCCAGAACCCCTTTGGAGGTGTCATCCACTTCTATCCGCTGTCATCCGCTGGGCTTCCTATGAACATCCATTTAACATCCCTACTACATACTACCCACGTCCGTTCTTTTCCGTTCTTTTCTGTTCTATTTATGCAAATTTTCACCACTTTTTGGAGCGGATGACTACGGATGGAGCCACCCCCGGAATTTTGCTCATCCGCTGTGTCCTTTATGCATATGTTTTGCATCCGTCGGCCAGTGGGACCTAGCCTTAAGCCTTTCCTTAAAAAAGAGCAATATGAAAGTCTTCATAGGTTTTGATTCAGTTCTGACTGGTGCATTGATATACAAATCTAAAAGGGGTTAAGTAGTTTTATTACTTAGTTTAAAACATCCCACAGTGGACACAATTATTAGAATGGAAATGTAACAAGTTTCCAAAAGCAGAAATGTACTTGCTCATGAAATAGTAATAGTCTCACTGTAAAATGTTTTGGCTTAAAATTCTATGATCCGTGACTGTTAAATAGAATAAATATTATATACAAATTTTTACTTTCCCTGTGGAATTTCAAAGGACATAAAACCTTCCTGGAAGCATATAGGCTGCCAAGATGTCAGTAAAATTATACACTACAATTGCCACTAAAAGTACAGTAAATACAGTTTATGGTTTTTTCTAGAAAAATATTTCTCAGCATCAACTTTTTACTGTTCCTTGCCAAAGATTCCAGTGGGGCTCATTAAAAAACAGCATAAGAGAAATTTTATGATTAAATTTCATTTCTATAGAGGTTTTTAATACCTGCAGCTGCTGCACAGTAGCAAGAAAACTATTACTGCTGTCTGTGTCTAAATATGCACTTCAGAGTTTTACATATTCAATACAGGTAAGCTATCCCATAAAACTTCTAGGTAAGAATTTTGTACTTATATTATTTCAACATTGCACTGTTGGTGATATTGTAATGTATGCATTTTTTTCCTTCCATTCAATTGTATCCAAATGTCCCTGCGGTTTTCTTGGCAAGATTTTTCAAAAATTGTTTACCACTCCCACCTTCCGAAGGCTGAAGGAAAATGACTGACTCAGCTGGCTTCATGCCTAAGGCAGGACTACAATTCACAGTCTCCTGGTTTTCTACACTGATAGCTTAATCACTACACCAAACTGGTTCTCATTGTACTATGTATTACTATATAATTTTCAAGTAAATTTCTCCTCATGTGACTTTTATTGTAGAATCCCAAGGACATTTTAGCTATTAATGGCCATATATCAGACTATCATGTCAAGCCGGGATGGTTTTCTAAACTGCTAATGAGGAGCCAAAGTGAAGTGGATTCTTCAAAGCAGCTTCCAAGCCTGTGGAAATATTGGTCATGGTGGCCTGAGAATCAGATAACTGATCAGATGCACAATTTTGGGTGGAAAGGCTCCTTGGGAGAAATGTTCAGGATCTGCTTTGTTTCTGAACTTAGCAAGTTGGATTCAGATGGAGGCTTGCATCCTACATCAGAAAGTTTGGAAATAATTGAAAATAATTACACTTGGAAATAATTTACTGATGAAAACAACACCCATGTTTAGTGCATTCTTGTAACCAGTTCTATCCTGAACTTCTAAACTGCCCTTTGTGGAATTTGACATTTTATACCTAACTTTGCTTTATCTTGGTTTTCTGGATCTTATTTGGCTTAATGAAAATACTGGTATTCTCTTAGATTGATTTCTGGTTTAATTCCTTGTCTGCCTCTTGTATTTTAGAGCAGCTCACATCCCTGTGGGACAGCAGAGTTCATGGTGGAACAGGACGAAGGCTTACAAAAAAGAGACAGTCATCTTTTTTTCTCACCAAATTATTGATCATGGAATCTGTTGTTCATTCTTCCTTTATGCAATAAAGGATCTGCAGTATAAGTCATCCCATTAGTCTGAAAGCCGGAGGTTCAATCATAGTAAATGATGTAAATCAGTGTAAATCTTGACTGCTATCCAGAATCCTGCACCCAGACTCCTCACTCAACTACCCAACTATCCTGTATCCTACAAGCAATTACAAATATTTGATAAAGATGGCTATGGACTAGATAGAAGCAATGTACAATATATTCTTCATAATTTGTTATAAGAACAAATTCACAGAGAATAATTGCAGAATCTCAAGATTCTTGTGGAAGCAATACACTGTATTATTAAATCCCATCAGAAAATGAAATTATGAATTCACAGAGGCAATTACCCCAGATCCCAAACAGAAATAAGCCAAACATACTGTATTCTACATTTTTCCATAAAGTGTGGCCATGCAAACATATCTGCCTAAAAAGTAGATCGCAGTGTAGGAAATCCAGGGTGGCAGATCAAGACTCCCTTATTCCTACATCAATTGAAAAGTAGGATTTAGAAAAGTTGTCAAAGCTTTATCTCAGTTGAAAATTACAATAAGTTGTAGAAACCTATAAAACAATTTGCTGATCTTTGGAGCTGTCCAAAGGTATGGTAATTCAATCCCTCCCTCCTTCAAAAGGCCATGAGGGGGGGATCTTTTTCAATTCTTAATCTACCTCCAAATCAGAATGGAGAAAAACTACAAATTTGTGCACTTCAAAACAGGATGCTATTTGATTTCTGTTTCTCTTTATGAACCAAGTCTATTAGCTCCATCTCCCACTTAATTTCCCCTGGAATCTGGTCATGAAGTATAGTTAGATAGGTTTCTAATGAGGAACAGAAAAACTGTAGTTCACATCTATGTTCACCCTAACAATGCACAGAATTGTATGAAGAAGGATAGGAGACCGATGCATGCTATGTTGAACTCCATGGATGAAACATGTTGATTTCAGCCAAGCTGATGTTGAAGCTCATGGTTCTGCCAAAAGATTTCTCAGAATACAATTCAGGAACATTTTAAGTCTGTCTGCTAATGGTAGGTAGGCATGGAATTCAACACAACAGTCAATATACATGAAGTTACCCTTCTAGTTATTTTTTTTAATTCTTTTAAAGTAAGTAAACAGCCTGGATTTACTCTTACCTTTAATTGTATACAAGTGCTATTTTAAANTCAATATACATGAAGTTACCCTTCTAGTTATTTTTTTTAATTCTTTTAAAGTAAGTAAACAGCCTGGATTTACTCTTACCTTTAATTGTATACAAGTGCTATTTTAAAATAGGAGACCGATGCATACTGTATTTAATTCCATGGATGAAACATGTTGATTCAACAAACAGTCAATATATATGAAGTTACCCTTCTAGTTATTTTTTTAATTCTTTTAAAGTAAGTAAACAGCCTGGATTTACTCTTACCTTTAATTGTATACAAGTGCTATTTTAAAATAGCAATATTCTCAATAAATCCTCAACAAAACNTTTTTTTAATTCTTTTAAAGTAAGTAAACAGCCTGGATTTACTCTTACCTTTAATTGTATACAAGTGCTATTTTAAAATAGCAATATTCTCAATAAATCCTCAACAAAACCTCAATAATTGTTCCTCAGTTGTAGCAGAAAATTACCTCATCTTAGTTTCAAAAGTTCTGTTTATATGCCTAATAATCCCATTATTGGTTACTGTGACTATATTCTAATTATAAATCCATTATTGCCTGAAAAGTGAAATAAAATCAATAGCACACATAGAGGAAAAAGGGAGAATTAAAATTTCACTGTGCTATTATGTACAGATTCTGTCATGAAACAATCCCATGTTATTATCAGGAGTTGTTCTTGAGATGTACAACAAAGATCTTGCTTTTTGGAGTTGAACTCAACTCCTAGGGACTTTCATAACTGTACATGTGTGGTTTCCATGGCAACATCAAAGAAGTGGTTCACCTTGTGAAACACGACAGTCTTGCACTGATTTTGGCAAAAATAGTTGTCTTATGTCACAAAATATGTGTGTTATAATATTCACTGAAACTGAAAGTGATATGGCTTGTTTGCCACATCTATTTCTTAGAATATTTCTTTTATTTTATTTTATCAAATTTATTTGCCACCCATCTCACAATTCAGGTAACTGAATGGCAATATTAAACAATTATCGCTCTGCTAAACAAATAATTCCCTCAACACTGTCCAATTATTTACAAAGTCTGCACTACTATTACTATTAATCTTCTCATCACTCCTTATCACCCATCCCCTCCCACTTGTGACTGTAACTTTGTTGCTTGTATCCTTACAATTTATATTGACTGCTTTCTTGTATGATTTGATTGCTTATTGTACCCTAGGACTATTATAAATTTAATAATAGTTGTACCTTATAATTCCTGACTCTTGACGAATGTATCTTTTCTTTTATGTTCACTGAGAGCATTTGCACCAAGACAAATTCCTTGTGTGTCCAGTCACACTTGGCCAATAAAGAATTATATTCTATTCTTATAATTAAATAATTATAATTCCTATATGGTAATGATGTTTTATTTTTCATTCCTCCAAAGACTTTACAGTATCTTAACTATTGCCACAGTCTATTAGCTTGCAGACAACATAAACATTATTTTAAAAAATAATTCTTACCGACTTAGTGGTCTGGGGGTTTCTTGGGCGGAAAGTTGGGAGATTGATAAATTGTTTCTGTTTTATAATATCTGAATCCAATTTTGGTCTCAAGGTTCTACTTTATTTCAAGGAAAATCTAAAACTTTTTTATTTCAACATGCTTTTGGTTTTAGCTGACTGATTGTGGACACCAACCTTGGTCTGATTTAGAGTTTATCTTTCATTTTTCTGATTTTGATTTTGTCATTGTTCTGATTTATTTATTCTAGGGCAGTGGTGGCTCACTTTTTTCAGCTACCGTGCCAATAATTGCGCTGTGTTCCTGTACTTGTGTTCGCATGCCGGCACCCAGAAGGCAATGCATGCTGCCACCCCCACACCCCTTGTGCATGCATGTGCGATTCCCCTCACCATGCACTGTGTGTCTCTGCACCTGTGCACGCAATTCCCACACCATGCATCTGCGCATGCATGATCACCTCCTGTGCACGCGACGCATCTCTGTGCATGTGTGCATGATCAACCCCCCCGCATGCCATCAATCTGCACATATGTGCACAATCCCCTGCACAGCACACATCTCTGTGTATGCACACGCAAATCCCCACGCTCACTGCATGTCTCTGCGCATGTGCATGTCTCCCATACAACCCTGCCCCAGTGTATGCACACCAGATACCTGATAATTAGCGGTTAGGCAGCAGCGCATGCGCATGCGTAGTGAGACTCTTCCAGGCAAGCTCTCACATGCCAGCATGCGTGCCATAGGTTTGCCAACACAGTTCTAGGGGGTGGTATTTTTGTTGATATGACACACTATCCAATCCTTTGAGACTAGGCCAAAACATAAAGAAATAAACAAAATATGATTAGTACTGGCTCCGCCCAGGATGGGATTCTACCGGTTCTATCTGGCTCTGTAGAACCAGTAGCTCTGAAGAGCAGCAGACATAGAACTGGTTCTGTGTCTGCTGCTCTTTAGGCCCACCCGCCCGGGCTCTTACCTGTCTTTTATTACCTATTTTTTCAACCTCAGTTGCTTTGCATGGCACAGCAGCGGTTGAAAAAGCAGGGAAAAAGTGCTTTTTTAAACGCTGCACATCCACATGCAGCACTGCTCAGCTGTCCAGGCAGCAAGCTGACAATGTTTCACATGCACAAAACATAAATCATCAAACTGGTAGTTACACCGGTTGGATCCCACCCCTGGCACCACTACATTATTGTTTTCATTGCTTTTTTTGGTGTATGCCAATATATGATGACCATGTTGCTTGTAACCTAGTAGTTGTCATTCTCCTACATTTTAATATTTTACTGTGAATTGTTTTCACTGTTTGAACTTGGTTTTAGAGCTTTCTGTTGTCATTGTTTTAACTATTTATTTATATGGATTTGGGTTTTTTTATTTAAACTCTGGGAGGCACCCAATCTCCCATACATGAGGTGGATTACTATATCAATTGAACACTGTAAATACATTTATTTTCCCCTTAGAATCACAATGTTGCATCACAAACTCTTCTCCTTTGGGGTATCCATGCAACACTGCAATGCATATATAGAAAAGGAGAGATGCTCATGTAGAAAAGCCACTTTCATCAGTCTTACTTCCACTTTCCCTGAAACATGGCTGCCACTTACAGAGGAATGAAAATATTTCTCTCTCTTTTAAAATGAGGACCAGAAGGGGAAACCCCACTAGCATCATTCCAAGAAATTTGCATTCTATAAATAAAGCATGGCAATGACAGCTCTGATATTAGCTCTTGAATTACACGGTAGTCCTTAACTTACAGCCATTTTTAGCAACTGTTCAACATTACAACAGCACTGAAAAAGTGACTTATAATTGGAACTCAAGTCATGACTATTGCCATAGCATCCTTATGGTTCCCCCTTGGTCACTCGATCAAAATTTGAGAGTTTGACAACTGGCATATATTTATGACAATTACAATGTCCCATGGTCATGTGATCACCATTAGCAATCTTCTGAGTTGATTCCCCAAAAGCAAAGTCAATGGGCAAAGCCAGATTCACTTAACATTATTCTCTTAACAACTGCTGTGATTTGTTGAACAACCCCAGGAAAAAAGATCATAAAATTGGGTGTGACTCCCTTAAAAATTGTCTTGCTTAGCAACAGATATTCTGGTCCCGATTATACTTATAGGTTGAGAACTATCTGTATTCTATCTTTTGGAAATGGGGTAGAAGGTGAAAAGCCCTGGGAACTCCCAGGTTTCAGATATGGATGGCATTTGAAATGATCAGATGGATCATTACTTTTCATTCAGGACATTAAAACTAATCAGTTAAAATGCCAGTTTGCTGTAGTAGTTACAGGACTGGCCTAGAAATCAGGAGACTATGAGTTCTAGTCTCATCTTAGGCATGAAAGACAGCTGGATGCCCTTGTCCCATTCACCTGTCTCACAAATCTCACAGGATTATTGTTTGGGGAAAATAGGAGGATCAAAAATATTAGGTATGTTTGCCACCCTGAATTACTTTTAAAGTAATACCGTAAAAGATAAAAATCTATTAAATAAGTATATTCCAAGAGATAGTTCATTACATACCCAGTTAATTGGGCCACTGATTTCATTGAGTAAAGAACAGTTAAAGAAAAAAATGTGTTGGCAGAATACAGAAAAAAGAAAAATAGGATTCATTGAACATCCCAACTCCTGGACCCTTTCAGACTTTTAAAAAGCCCTGTAACAGGTAAAAGCTTTCAAGACAGAGGCAACGAAACCTGTAACTCTGTGGAATATCAGAAACAGTAGGCAGTTACTTACTAGACAAGCTTGAGGAAGAAAACTGTTTACTCTGGAGATACTCCACATCCCTTCAAGGTACTGCTGAGCCTGGATCGTTACTGAGTTCAATGCCCCACTAAGGCCACTGGGAGCCACTGTCACTTGAACGCTGGAGTTTGGGAAGCCACCTGCACCTTGTGGCCACCCTAGTCCCTTCTTCCTCTCCATCCCAGAGAAAAAACTTGTAGTTTTGCCAGGTTGTCTACCCCCCTGTCCAGCCATGAGGGACAAGTCCCTCTGAGAAGAGACACTGACCATGTTTTGGGAGGTCAATCTTGGTATCACGGCAGCCATTGCCACAGCATTTGTGGGGGGTTCTGTTGCCTCTTGACAGCTGGCTTGGTCAAGATTATGGATGACCTGGATTGCTTCTTGCTTCAGCTGATTCAGGTGGGCAGCACAAACATCACACCTGCTTTCCCCTTCACTCCGAGATTTCTGTAAACATTCAGGCACTTGAAGCTTGTCAAAAATTAAAGCTGAGAATTGTGGGTCCTGGGAAAAAAAACAAGAGAAGAAACACAATGAATCAAGACCAAAGAATACTACCCCAAAATATTTTTTTTTAAAAAATCAAACATTGGGGTACAAAGTATATTTTATTAACCAGGTTAATATTAACTATTTATTGTACTGGCCCAGAACTGTCTCATCCAGAATAACAGCAGCCTCACCAAGAATCACAGCAGCTTCTTCCAGGCCTGAGGCAAACCTCTCTCAAATCTCTTTAATGTGATCTTGAATCTAAATGGGATATCTATTGCAAAGTCTGCATTCTGGCAGTAAGCCACAATCTTTCTCCAAAAGCATCAATAAACAATTGGGTCATCTACAATATTTCTATTTCAACATGCAGTAGACTTTATGATCTCCAGTGAAAGTCATTTTTACAATATTCTAATTGTATATGCCCAGAAGTGAGTTTAGTTTATTTTTCATTCAAATCACACCACCTTCAAATATGTATCTAAAGTTCTCTTGAGGGGGAAAATGCCTCTTTCCCCCCCCCAAGGACTGCAGCTTGGGTGAATATAGACTGTTCAGTTCTGAGCTCATAACTCTACAATTCTAAGTGTATGGTTTTTGCACAAGTCTCCAGTTTAGAGAGTCACAAATTTATTACTGGAGGAATAGAATGTTTCAGAGAACTTCCAATTCTGATTCCATTTTCCCCTGGGCTTTGCCAAATGTACCCCTGAAACAAGGACTTACAAGGTTGGATAGTTTTCAGAAGTGACCCCTTCAAACTAAAAGTGATTTAAGATCTTGCAGATATAATGCTCCAGCCTGTTTCAAGACTGAACCACCCCCAGAATGCCTTAAATCACTTTCATTTTGGGAGGATTTACTTGCCAAAATCTCTGAACTATCCTGGAACACTGTGGTTTGGTGGGGGAAGATTCAATATGATCTAGACTAACAGGGGTGTCAAATTGGCAGCCCGTGGGCCTCATGAGTCACATGCAGGCCATACCCACCCCAGTTCCATGAAGGGAAAATACCTCATGATATATCACATGATGGTGATGTGGTGCAACAAGTTTGACACCCATGAAATTCTACAGGGAAACCAAAAGTTCCAGAGTTCTCAGGAACATTCCATTCCCAGATCAAGAAATTTAGCATAACCATCCTCTTATTCATTGGTTTATTAGAACTTTCAGAATGTTTATTAGAACTTCCAATGTTTTAAAATATAGATCTTGGCAGCCTCAAATTTTCCTGTATCATAATTTAAAAAAAAAACACTTAAAAAGAAATCTTTTAGGGTTCAAGAGTGAACTGTAACTTAGCTGTTAGATATGAAAAAAATACCGTTCTATACAATCTCCTCCTTGGCTGTGATTACATATGCATGTATTAGGCTATCACACACTTAAACATCATCTGAGTCCTTGGCAGACCCTTCATAATTGATTAATAAGCCATAACAAGAACCATCACTCTATAATGCCCAGCATGAAAATGATTATCAGGCACTAACAATAGAGCTTGCAGTGTACTTGACAACTGCTTGTGTACTTGCCTTTTAATTAGCTCTCCATTTAAAAACAATAATAACTAGGGGTGGACAAATCCAGCCTGTTCAACATCACCTAACATCTCATTTTTTACTTCAGTTTTTCATTTTTTTTCTGTATTAAGCTATGTTTAAGAAACAAAGAGTTTGCCAGAGAATATTCATTCTTATATACTTTTATACTTTTCTAATGTAAATATTTGGGGACACACCATCCGAATGTAATATTTGGGAGTCGAAGCAATTTCCTTTAATGTAAATTTTATACTTTCTTCTTAATGATGTGTTAAATATATAGATTTTACCTGATTTTTTTGGGGGGGGTGGGAGTTGTAAGATAATGCCTCCAAATATAAAAGAAGCCACAAAAACTATATCCTGGAATGTAATCTAAACACATTTTTCCTCACTCCTAACAAAATCTAATCTACTTAAGTTTATCATGCTCTGAAACAAACTTACTATTTGCAGATTTTTTTTAATTAAAATCACAACTACATTTCAAAATCTTGCAGCGAAGGAACCATGCATACCAGAACACCTAAACATTTAAAAAAATTCTACCATATTCTGTTAGTCTCTCCATTGTTATTTGCGTCTCTAATAATAATTAGAAATATTGTACTTATGGATCATCCAACCAAGCAGAAGGTATCAAAGAATCATAGAGTTGAAAGGCACCTTGAAAGTCTTCTAATACAATCTGCTGCCATCTTATGCCATTACAGATACCATGGTAGTACCTCCAGGAAGGATAGTTCATAAATTAAGCATTTATTCATTTATTTATTTATTTATTAAATGTATGTGCTACTCATCTCACCACCGTAGCTACCAAAGGAGACAATGTAGTTTTGGACTCCATCAACTGAGATTCAGTGACAAGATGATGCACAGTTGCCATATTGCCTTTATGCTGCACTAGTCAAATCAAACCTGGAACACTGGCTCCAGTTTGCTGCACAACAAGAAGGAGGCTGGGTTACAGAGAAGAGCAAAAGAACTAGGAGGGATTCAGGAGTTAAATGTATGAAAAACAGTTTTAAAAATGGGTATTATTATAAAGTGAAGAATAAGGGATGACATAACAGCAGTTTTCCATTATTTGAAGGGATGTCAAGGGAGGTGAGGATGTCTCCATAGCACCCCCAGCTAAAACCAGA
Source organism: Laticauda laticaudata (assembly GCA_004320025.1). Lineage (NCBI taxonomy): Eukaryota > Metazoa > Chordata > Lepidosauria > Squamata > Elapidae > Laticauda > Laticauda laticaudata. The sequence goes on along the minus strand of BHFT01005626.1, from coordinate 21,289 downwards.
ACCAATTATTTGAAATCATTTTGTAAAAAATGATTTTGTAAAAAATGATTTCAAACCTGAAAGAAGAAGCAGTTTCTTGACTGTGGGAGCTATTACATAGTGGAACAACTTGCCTCCTGTAGCCATAGGTGTCCTTTCTCTGGAGGCTTCAAAAAAGGATTGGACAGTTATTTGCCCAGGATGGTATGAGAATGAGAAACAGAGCTGAATATATACTGTATACTTCAGAAAATCAAAGTTGGTATAAATGAAGCATTGCTTCTCATAGTGCATACAGTTATCTCAGTTTCCCCTTGGTTAGTAAGCTTGTCTAGCATTTCAATTTCATTAAAAGCCTATTCAACTATTTTGGCATGAAGTGACAATGGAACAAATCATGAGTTTAAATCATGGAAAAGCAAAGCTATTTTCCTCTCAAAAATACTGCTTGTCTTTAGTTCAACTTTCTCATCATTTGTAAAACCTAGATGCATTCAATTAGGAAATCATGATCATGCATTTCATTTGATGAGAAATTCAAGAAATCTGTGGTTTCTTCCATAGTGATATGCACACCAAAGCTGACTTAAAAACATTAAATACTATTCTTCCACTGAGTGAATTTATCTCATACTTTATTTCAGAGTCAAGGTGAATAAGGGGCTCAGAAAGGATAACAGGGAAAGGTATCTCCTTGGACTTGTTTCCCCAACCAATGCTGTTGTGAAGATTAAAAACACATAATAAATACAATTTGGGTATACATCTATAGTTAATATTAATGTTCTCCAACAGACCCAAGATCTTTATGTAGTTAACATCTTACACAGAAAATCACAGGATAGACAAGTGGTTTGTATTTTAAATTCTAGACTGGAGGATGGGAGATGCTTTTATATGATGTAATGAAAGCAGACAAAGCAAATCACCTCTCTTAACTAAGACTCCAAAACATCGTTCCAAATTAGCAAACCTACATCCTTCCAAATTGGCAAACCTTTCCAAAACTCACACAGTTGCACATGCACATAGAATTATATGGCTGAAAGGGGCCTTAGAGGTAGTTGAACCGTCTAACCATGGCAGAAGACCTTCTATCATCCCAGACAAATGACTGTCCAATATTTTCTTGAAAAACTCCAGCGATGGAGCATCCACAGCTCCAGGGCATTATTCCATTGGATAATTGTTCTCACTGTCAGGAAGTTTCTCCTTAGTTCCAGGTTGGATCTCTATTTTTAACAAGCTTCCACCCATTGCTTTTTGTTCTATCCAAAGGAGGTTTGGAGAATAAGTCAATTTCCACCTCTCTGTGGCAGACCCTCATGTACCAGAAGACATCTGTCATGTCATTCCTAATCTTTCTCTTCATTAGGCTAGACATATCTAATTCCCCTAACCATTCCTTGTATGATACAGACATTTTATTGCACTTAGTTGCTCTTTCCTGCACTCTTTCTAGGGTCTCAGTATCTTTTTTTGCATTGTGATGACCAGTATATGACATAGTATTCCAAGTGTGGTCTTATTCGTGTGGTATGAAGAGTACTATCACTTCTCATAAACTTGATGCAGCCAAGGACTGCATTGGCTTTTTTGGCAGCTGCAGCACATGCTGAGTCATATTTAAGTGATTGTCCACTGGGACACCTCTCACAAATACGGCTGTTGACCCAGGTACTGCCTATTCTATATACATATGTATGCAAGCATGTGTGTATGAATGTCACAAATGGATTACAGGGTCTTAAAAAGAAGCAGATATGAGAAGGGTTCAAATCTTTTTTTCTAAAATTCAAAACTCTATATTGAAATACTCTATTACTCTATTTCATGTATACAAGAATAACATGAGCAGTAATGGGTGTACCAACAGAAAAGGATATTTCAGGGTTGTAGTGTAATGGTTGTGTTGCCTAATACTGACATGTCTTCACTGTTTTCAAGCTACTCTGGTTACCAGTCTGCTTCTGGCTGCAATACAAGATGATAATTATCAAGCCCTTGGTGACAGGCCCAGTTACTTGAGTGACCTCTGGCCTCCAAATGTTTTAGCCTATGCAGTGAGGTCAGGCAGAATGGGCATGCTCCAGGTCCTGTCAATTAAACAATGTCACCTAGCAGAACCCAAGAAGAGTGCCTTCTCAGTCTGCCTTCTGGAATGACATCCCCAAGAGATTCATATTGCTCTTCCTTTAATGACATTCAGAAAATCATTAAAAATTTGGTTGTTCTCTGAGGCCTTAGGGTAGGGTGACTGCAGATCCGCATGCGTTTTGTTCTTTCTTTTAGTCAGTTCTGTTTTTCAGTCAGTTGTGGGTTTTTTTTTCCTATCTTGCAGTTTTTTCCTATTAATTGTAAACTAACCAAGTCAGGCGGCCTCAAAATATAATTAAAATAAATAAGACATATGGCACATATGTGATTGATAAGCTCCCTTAATGTAGGCCATCCCCCTCTGGTCACCATTCTGGTTTTCTGCAAAGTACTTAACAACTTTTGTTTTTTATTTTCATTACTATATACTGGGTATTAGCAATTTAAAAAAAAATAGAAAATATACCTGTGAGCAAACTGACCGAGTTCTTATCCTCAATAGGCATCACAAAGAACATTTTCAAATTGTATGTCTAAATCCAGGCAATCAAAGTAAATACATCTAACATTACCATATTCTCCTGCCAAAGTTAGATGTTTCTATTAGCAGGGAACGAAACTCTTAACGATTTACCATCCCATTATTCCCTTTCCCTACAGACATATGCAAACTGTTTACCATATTAGTAAACTGATTTATGAGTTCTGCTGAAAGGTATTTTAATTATAGCTTTTCATTCTCTTTGGAAATGGAGACCTTAGGGGGAAAAGGGCTTTGAAGTTTTAAGGGAAGTTGCTGATATTCAGAGCAAAGGAAGGCCCCTCTCCAGCTACCTGCTGAGAGATGTTTTACACCTACAGAGAAAACTAAACCCAGACTGGTCAGAGTTACTAGCCGTTTAAAAAAAAAAGGAAAAAATTACTCCTGTGCAAAAACTAAATCTCACAAATCAGACTGAAAAGGCTGTAACATTCTTCTGGACATCACACAAAATAACTTTGCATAAATATAAGTACGCATATTGTAACTGGAGGGGCAGATCTGAATTAGATTGGGAAAATGTGACTGCTGTTCCCCCACTAATATAAAAGCCTTCTTGCTACTTCAAATGACTTGGGAGATCCAGTCAAACATCTCCCACGTCATATATAAAACATAATATGCATCCTATCCTAAAATACATTTATAGTAAGAAAACAACAGGTAGTCCTTGACTTACAACCACTATTGAGCCCCAAATTTCTGTTGCTCAGTGAGGTTGTCTCATCTGATGAACTTTCGTGCCTCAGTTGTTAAGTGAATCACCATAATTGTTAAAGTTAGTAATACAGTTGTTGTGTGAATCTGGCTTGCTCATTGACTTTGCTTGACCGAAGATCACAAAAGGTGATCACATGACCCCAGAATATTGCAGCTATCATAAATTGTCAAGTTGTCAAGCATCTGAATTTTGATCATGTGACTATAGGAATATTGCAAAGATCCTAAGCGTAAAAACAGTCATAAGTCACTTTTTTTTAGTGTCATTGTAACTTTGAATGGTCACTAAACAAACTGTTGTAAGTTGAGGACTACCTGTACCATTAGACTGTTGTCCATATAAGACAGTTTCTGTTGTATCTTTGTCTATTGAATGCATATTTATCAGGAAAAGCGACTTCTAGTTTTCCAGACAAAACATGCATCCACTGAAGAGGTTTCCTTATCCAACTTTGTGGCATTCTGATCCAGCAAAAGAGCTCTGCTGCACACAAAAGACATGGAGGTCTACTCCCATATTCCTTCAGCAGAAAAAAATCTTCCTAACTAACCATTCATAAAACACTGGACATGTCAGTCTATAATTAAGCCAAAGACATATGGCAAGCACATACTAGAGGTGCACTTGCTCTTATCTGATACTTGAAATGCCTTGGCCCTTATTTCTATTTTTGGGAACACATCTTCAATTTCCACACCAAGAAACAACTAGCATAGTCTTCAGTAAGTATAACTCAACAAGTTATGGAAAATAGCCAGCATGCATATTAGTGTAGAAGTGCAAGATGAAGTGGTTAACCCTTTCCACAAACAAAATAGTAGCCAGTAAACCCAGGAAAAATCAGATACAGCAAGGCTCAGATTAATATATCCTTTCTGCATTGCCCATAAGCTGTTTCCTAAAATATTGAGTCTTCCTAAAAGCATAAAGTCTTGATACAAGAGAAGAAGGGGGGGGGGAGAGACTTAAAACAACCAGCATATCAAAATGTCTAACTCCCCACCGAATGATCAGATAGGACCGAGGATGGATCTTGGTGCCAGATCTGTTAAAATATTCATAGTTCACTCTCTTATCAGTGAATCTCAGGGCACAATAAAAATCAGTAAAACAATAAAAACACAACAGTAACAATAAAACCAACTACTTTCATATTAACTGCCTTGCTGGTATGTTCTTTTTTCATTTTAAGTGTTATTCAACTAAATTCTCCACTTTATACTGTTTGAGGACATTGCCTTGGGCTCCCTCGAGAAGAAAAGCAGGGCACAAATAGAATTATTGAAATAAACAAATGTTAAAATGCTTAAAGTTAAGGCCATTAAAGTAATTACCTCATGATTCAATATATATATAGCATGGTGAGCTATGACCACTAAAACATATGCACACCCTCTACTTTGAGTAAATCACTCCATCTTCCCTTTGAGCTAGTGTAAAACCATCAGTCTTAATCTGGCCTTAGGAAATCATGTATTTCATAGTCCAAGAATCCTAATTAAAGCAGTTCCCTCCTTCCCTCTTCTTCTTCTTCTTATTCTCTGTTCTCAAATAATGTGTTTTTCCAGTAGTGGGGTGTACAGAGGAGCCCTCTCAGCCGATTTTAATATTAAAACAGGAATATATTGGGAAATATTCTCTCACAAGTGAGATCCCAATGCATTTAAAAAGACTCAAGTATTTGGGAATGGGTGAAAGTAAAATTCAGGGCTGCAATGGTTTGAAAAAGCACAGAAAAATTCTTCAGAAAAATTATCTCCCATCCCTCAGGACTTTTCTGTCTCCAAACATTGTTTACCTTGTTTAGAGATTAATGTCTGCACTGGTACTACACACCATAGAGATCATCCAAGTAAAGCAAAATCAGTCTTCCTGTTGGCACATATTTCCATAGAATTTGCTCTTTACTCCATTCTATGAAACTGTAAAGTTGAGAAAGAATAGAGATTATCGAGCTGAGTCCTCCAAATAGCCAAGAATTATTGCAATCTGTGCTGTTCCATTGCAAAATTCAGTTGGGAACTTTCTCTAATTCTAACTGCTTAAACTGGGAGTTGAATGGAAAACCAGCGGACTAAAGGGAAGGAGCCACAGATTTGGGGAAGGCTAGAGGCTGTCGTGATTGGCAGGGGACAGATCCAGAGACAAAGTAGAATGAAATACAGTGGCTAGAATCCAGAAGCACTTTCAGCTGCATCAATTACACAATGTAATCCTATCTGTAACATTTTTTAAAAAAATCTACAAAGAAGATTAAATGTCTGAGAAACAAATTTTCACCTTCTTTCTGGCATGCTAGTTTTCAATATGCAAAAAATGTCTTTTGTCTGGAGGAGGTTTTGGTTAGATAGGCTCCTGAGGTGTTCGTTCTACTTACTCAAGGGAACTAAGCCTCCATTTATAGGGCTGTTTATAAAAAGAAGCTAAAATATGCAACATCAATATAACCCCTGGTGTTCTCTAGGGGGAGCATCCCCTTTCCCAAAGCAGCCAAGCATATGCCTCTGGAACATAAAGATAGCATGTGAGGATAGGCAGAAAGATCCCTATTTTCCAGGAGTATTACTTCCTCAATAAGTTGTAAAATCCCTTTAAAATAATCACCTTTTGTTTTTGTTCTGTAATAATAAAATAACGAGAGGCAAGGGCCCTTTCTCCAGCTGTTCCAACCCTCTGTCCTTGGCTCCCATGGAGGCCCCAGCTGTATAGGGTGATTACTTTTTATTTTCCCACTTGTGCAACAAAAACACCTGGATAATGGAAGGGCGTAAAGGAAACACAAGTTACTGTTAGAAACATCAAATGTGACTTTAAACATTCAGCCAGCCCTGTTAAAGGCATTTATTGCCTTGTGACAATCCTTGCCCCCATCATTTCTGGATAATCTTACCTCCACCACCAGGAATTCTTCACCTTAACAGCCTGAGTTCCATATAAAACCTTATATGGAAGTGACACCCTCCAGTTTTACACAAGGAAGACATTAAAATCTGCAACAAATGCTACCAAAGGTGCTATAAGAAAGAGGAGGGGGCTGGGGAAGACAGGAAGGCAGTGTAGAAGAAGAAGAAAAGACTAAAAGAGAAACCTTAACATATTGTTGGGGAATAATTCTGCACTTAACTATGCTTTTAAACCTATGGAAGGATTTCTGTCTTATGCTGTTACTGAAAATACATCCCACAGGATGCAGTGAACTTCAGGCCTGCTATTTTAACAATTCCAACAGAATTTTCATCTGTCCTCATACAGTATCTGGAGCTCATCAATGGTGTTAACTTGAAGTTGCAAATAGATATGATAGAAAAATACAGGATAGATATAATCCTCTGGGATCTACCACTGGGCTACATTCCTTCCTGTTTGTATTGGTAAATAAAAATCCATATGACTAATAAATGAGGACTGCTACATCTCTATAGAAGGATTATTTAAGCAAGGACATGAACAATTTATCTGTGGCTCTGGCAGTGGAATCTCATAATCAAAAAGGGCAAGAGCAAGAGATTGGTTATAATGACTTGCCCCCATTAGTTGTGAATGCTCCAACACTAGTGGTTTTTAAGAAGAGATTGGACCACCAATTGTCTGAAATGGTAAGAGTTTCCTGCTTGAACTGGAAGTTGGATTAGGTGACAGAAATTTCAGTTTTGTAGAACACAATTCGGCTTTCTGCTTTCATTTTTCCCTGCTTCATTTTTCCTTGTTACCTGACTCAAGAGAAAAGGAGCAAACATCTGGCCAATCATTAGATAATAGTGAATTTTTTTCTTATAAGTAAATGAAGTCTGATAGCTTTCTATAGCACACACACTTAGTAAAAAATACTGTTATCGCTTGTGATCATGAGTGATCAGTTCCAACATGATGATTTCTTTACATTTCCAGTAATCTCCAAATACCCCATGATGGGAAATTATGAATGACAATTGATTCTATAAGTACTCACTCTAGCTCAGAAAAAAAATAACTGAGACATGGGCAAGCAGTTCCCATTCATAACAGCTTCATTAGGTCCCTAGCTCTTGCCTGAGCATATCAAATGCCACTGACTGCAAGAGATCAAAACATACAGCTGACAGCCCTACCCTATCTTAAGACATCTGCACGTGGCACTCAAATTTCCTTTGGGAAGAAGTTAAAAATGCTAATTTGGAAACTGTCATCTTTTTAATCCTTGAAAAGACCACATCATGGTATGACTCTGGAGAAAGCATGAAAAACAATATACAATATATTTATTCATTCAAAGTTCTCTGAGTAACATACATAGATTAAAAATATACCTTACAAAAGAAAAATTTAAAATACACATAAGGGTGTAAAACCAATTTAAACCAGCAAACCCAAAAGAACCCAAAGAAAACAATGGATTCAATAAACAAGCATTTCAAATAGCTAGAAAAAAGTTGCCCAGATATGAACAGAGAAAGTTAAAGATGTGCTTAAATATTTTCCACTGAATTCTGTCCAACTCTGAAAGGATCAGCTTTGGCTCTTCTCATTTTTCCTATTACCTATTTCCATAGATTCTTATAACTATAACTTGTTGTATTTCATAATTTATGTTAATTGTTTTTATTTAGTATACTATTATGATTTATGTTGATTGCTTTAGTATCCAATGACTATCACTGAGTGTTGAATCTGTGATTTATAATTATTGTATTTTATGATTATGATTATCTCTTGTTGCTTGTATGTACACTGAGAGCTTATGCACCGAAGACAAATTCCTTCTGTGTGTTCAATTACACTTAGCCAATCAAGAATTCTATTTTATTGTATTATTTTAGTATAGCCAAAATTTAGCTGCTTAATTCAATTTGGGAACTTCAGAAACAAAAAACTTTGGGTTAAAAATGTACTTACCATTCGTCAACATAACTCGTAGTGTTTGTAGTATCTAGTAAAACCTGGAAAGAGTTCTCAGCACTAACAGAATCATTCACTAACAGACACCTTTGTGAGAATGTTTACATGTATGTGTGTGTATATATGAGTATTATTAAACTGGATTTGTCATTGTAAGGCAAGAAGAATCAGTTGACAATTCTGTCACAGATATCTGAAACAAAGGGTCTTTAAAAACCATCTGGACCACCAACTTTGAAGGATAAACCAAGAAAAGTAGCAAATGGATAGATCCTAAAAACATTGGAATAGTCCCATCCAATCCAACCAAACTATTTCAAAGTGTAAAATTTCACAAGTAGGCATTCTTAAATACCTACCATTTCACACTGAAAAATCACACTGAAGTCCTTTTTCAGATCAGTAACAGAAGAAAGAAAGGTTGTGAACAACCTTACACAGTTATTTTGCTTTTAATTCATGTTATTCTTTCAATTAAGCTCTTTTTATATATGCTAAAAATGGCGAACAAAATGATCAGCTTAATATAAAATTTAGTATAAACGTAAATTATCTTTGTGGATAAGACCTTAAAAAGATGTCATCAATGTTACCAATGTTGTATAGAATGAGCAAGATTGTTTTCAAAGCAATTTGTAGACTATTAAACCAAATACACATTCCCTGAAACCCATGGCAGCTAACTAGACAGTCTGCAAACATTCAAATTTTGCTAGCTTCCTGTTATTCCTAAATCAAAGAGACAATCAATAATTTGGTGACAATATATGAAAAGTTAACTGCACTTGTCTCAACAGGCACAAGTTGTGTGAACTACTTCAAATTTTTTAGAATGAAAACTTTTTTATAATCCTGTAAGAAGAAAGAAAGGGAGGGAGGGACAGAGAGAGTGAGAATAAAGAGAATGTCATTCATGCTCAGAGAGTGCTGTAAAGTACTATGGAACGCTATATATAAATCTAAATGCTATTGTTATTGCTATTCCTAATCCAATGGGATTGTTCTGTGAATGATAATAGCTAAAGCAGAGTATTTCTGCTGTGCAGTTTTGCACACAGAATGAATACATATAAAGATACAAATATATAAAAGCAATAAATAAATCAGTAGATAAAAACATGATGCAGAGCATATATGTTATGTTATTCATATATGTTTACTCAACCACACCTCTAGAGACACATTTTTATAGGAACACATACATTTTTAGCAGACTTTAGATTCTTAGTAGAAATCTACTGTTTAAGTGAAAAAATAGAATAAGAAGCAAAGGCAAAAAGTCTTCTTTATCCTACCTAAATAATGGAAATCATGTTTTGAGCCCAAGAAATGTATTTCTATAGAATTAAATAGAAACTTTTCTTTAAATTATAGCATTGAAATTGATATTAATAAAATCTTATAATCACTGTAAATTATTTTCCAAACTTTTATCTAAGAAACAGTAATGTCTGTGTGTGTGTGTGTGTGTGTGTGTTGTGTATATATATATATATATATATATATATATATATATATAGTATATATATAATATATATATATATATATATATATATATATAGATATGTTTGATATAAATATGTCTTTACATGCTGCTTTTCTTAATACACACACTTCCCAGAAAAAAAATCAATGTTAATGATATTTTAACTTAATTGTCTTCCTATTTTATGCTGTCCTTACAAAATTAGTTTTTACCTAACATGACATGCTGCAATGTCCATTATAATCTTTCCTATTGATAAAAAAAAATTACAGGGAGAAGTATGCTTCCTGCTATCTAGTCCTTGACAGAAAACAGAACAGTGATCAGAAAAACAGAGGCAATCCAGGACAATCAGGAAATGGAGAGGATTAATGGTTTGCTTTTTAAAAAGGTTTACCAAATGTATCACACAAGTGGTATCAAAAGGCATTTGCCAATTTTCCCAAGAAAGCAAGAACATTAGTTATTTATCTAAGGGCAGAAGATAGTATAATTCATGTCATCCAATACAAGTGCCAGTAAAAGCAGAACATTTAAAAAGAGAAAAAAGAAAGCACAGTCCACCACATAAAGAAAAGCATGATACCCAAACTAATATTTTTAAAAAATTATTTTTTCCTCTCTTTAGATGCTAATTCAAGCATGCTGACTTTTATCCTTGAAATCCTTGATTTCTCAGCTATAGAAACTATGTTCTTGAGTGACAGTTTATTTGGGATCCAGGTGACATCTATCTATCAGCTTCATCATTATCCCACAACAGTTTCCCCAAATCTACTGTTATATAGCTCACTGCAAATCTTCCTGCTGCTAAAGTTGTGCATTGCAGAGAACAGTTATGAATGGCAAAACTGCTTGTCTACTGTTATAATATTGGCTTGTTCAAAAGTTTGCACTGGACCCCACAACTGTCTGGAATGAAGCTAGAAAACATCTGTTTCCCTGAAAAGAGAAAACTGCTAGCATGTTTTTGATACAAGGTCCATGCCATTACCACAGGCAGTTGTGTGAGTTATGGTATCACAATAGAACCCTGTGATTTATATACCTGAATCTAATGTACAAGTGCAAAAAAGGATGGAGTTGCATCAAAATATCAACATTCATTTTGTTATTGTTTCCATCATCACAATTTGTAATTGATGTTTATAGAGGATCAGTCAAGAAAGTGAAGCTAAAGATTGGAAGCAAAGACACCTTGCTTTATCTTTTCTTGATAAAATAGCACTGTAGAGGTTAATAATGAGGCATCTGTTATACCCGATTGTAACAAAGAATTCCAAAACTAATATTTATTCAAAATTTGAAGTAAAATATGTATCATCAAATTCAGACAATAGACGTTCATGAGGTTTCAGGTGAAATTTCTGGAATCTCACAAGATTTGGGTACTATTATTTTTTATTTATTTTTGTTATTGCCTACATGATTACATTGGTTTGAATAATTAGAATCTTCTAGATGAGGACCTTTATGCTAAAGTAGGGACTGGCTTTTTTAAAAAAAATAGTTATTAGGAAGACACTTCAGAATCTTCACTAATAAAAATGGAATGTGATGAGCTAGAACATGGAAATCAGTGAACCATGTATCAAAAACTGTTTCAGAACACTTATTATATGTATTACTATCAGCACCCTAGGCTGAAAACTAAACTGAGCACAGTTATCAATAGCAATGACTGCCGGCAAATTCCCAACCATTTTAATTAGCAAACTTTTTTTGCTTGTTCTTTTCATTTCATCTCACTGAGCAACATTTAGCAATTTAGCAACTATAGGACATTACACTGTCAATTGAAATTTTATATATTCTACAAACAGGAAAGGAGGCATAAGAAATGGAACAGACAGGAGGCAGCAAACATTTTATACAAGGATGTCACTTTATATCCAAATAATGAGAAGGTCCAATATTACCACTTTGGACAGCAGTTACATGGCTTGTCATCATTCTCACTGTGGTGCTAAGTAGTAAATCTGCAAATTACTATTGCCTTTGCCAATCTGGCTTTCTTAAGATGTGTCAGGATGACAACACCCATGATTTCCTGTTAACCTAATTGAAGAAATTCTGGGAACTACAGTCCCCACACATCTGGAGGACATCAAGCATGGGCAAAATCATTCCAAAGCAATATTACTCACTCAAATATTTCATAATTTAGAGCACAGGATAAAAGTTAGAGTCACTGTTTTATCAATCCACAAATGAAGGTTTGGCAGCAATCAGGACCTGGCCTTCAGAAACCAGTAGGATGTCTTAATTAAAGTAAAAGTATTAGGCTTTTAAAAGATAGTATCTTTAAATGCTCATAACAATTAGATCAGAGAGACTCCAACTCTCAGAATTCCTTAGCCAGCATGGGAATTGAAGCCCACATATCTTAAAGTTTGCAAAGCTTGAAAAACCCAGTACAGAATAAAAATGCAACATAACAAAAAGACACTTGAGAGGAAAGGTAGAAAGGTGAAAAAGTATGTTACTTTATTTTTATTTATTAATTTGTTTGTCACCCATTTTGCTGCAAGCCAACTTTTTAAAGCTATAATAAATTTTTATTTTATAATTTTATAATATTTTTACTTTATAATTTTATAATAAAGTTATAAAGAGCTTTATAACTTTAACAAGTTGTATTTCTGTTTTATGATTGTTATAAATAGAAGTAGGTCAGAAATTAGGTAAGCAAAAATAGAACAAAATACAGGGAAATTCAAAACCTTTCATTTTATAAAATAATTTCAATAATTTGAAATTCAATAATTTCAAAGCTTACAACTCCATCATGAAATAAAACATTCAAGAGGAAAGCATTTTAATGGTAATAATAAAATCTGGTGGGTTATTTTACAGATTGGTAAATGTAGAATGGAATGGTAAAGTTAATTCATATGTTTGGGATCTGTCCTATCATCACTATATTTTGAGCTGAAATTATTATTTTTATATCAAATGCCCATATTCTTGATTACGTGTACTGATTTCTTCAATTAATGTCCTTTTTCTCTGGACCTCAAGGTAGCTTAACATGGAAGATTCCTCTTCATTTTATATCCACAACTACAATTTTGTAAGCAGAGACAAAGATTGCCCCAAATCTTTGAGTTTCCACAGCTTAAGACTACATTTGAACCTAATCTCTTCAGACAAAGTCCAAATATTTCACCCTGATACCACAGTATTTAGAATCTAAATTCAAATAATAGAGCCAGGGATAGACAAAATAAAAGCCAAATTCACACCCGATTCACAGTTTTGGATTCATGATATGAACAGTTGATTAGTTTTGTTTTCACAAAGGAACAAGAAAGTGAGCTCTTGAGCAGTTTGATCAAAACCTATGGACTTGTTTTAATCTATGGTACAAAACCTCCAGGAATTTTTTCCTCCAAAATTTAATCATTATCGCTACTATGTATATTTCCGTACATATGCATATATACGTGTACGTGAATGTGTGGTGAAATGCACACAGGCACACATACATACACACAATAAAGTACCTACAAAAAAAATGATGATACGGGTAAACAGCTCTTCTCATTTGCAAGCAATCTTGTTCAACATAGGACTTGAGAGCTCCTGTTCCTGCGACTGGAAGCAGATATTGATTGGGAGTGCCTCCCTTCACTTCCACACTTCAAAATTGGAGTGGTGGGAGTGGAGTGGAGTGGAGTGGAGTCGGCTGGGCTGGGCTGGGCTGGGCTAGAATTAGAATTAGGATTAGAATTAGAATTAGAATTAGAATTTTTTTTGGCCAAGTGTGATTGGACACACAACGAATTTGTCTCGGGTACATACACTCTCAGTGTACATGTAAGCAACAAGTGATAAATCATGATCATAGTCATCACAAAAATACATTCATCATAAATCATGATATAACACTTAGTGATAGCCAAAGGATACTAATAATCAATTAACATACATCATATTAGAATACTAAATGAAACAATATAAATCATAAGATACAAGCAACAAAATTAAAGTCATAAAGAAGATAAGGAGATAGGTAATAGGAAAGATGAGAAGAAGAATAGTAATACAGCTTTACTAGATAGTTTGACAGTGTTGTGGCAATTAGTTGTTTAGCAGAATGATGGCATGGGGAAAAAAACTGAACTTGTGTCTAGGTGTTCTGGCGTTACACAAGTTAAATGTTACATGAGTTCCTTTTGTTTTCTTTTTGGAGAATATGATCCCAATGAATTTCATTTCCCTCAACTCTGGGCTGAGATGTGTCATGTTTTGTTTTTGGTTGGTTTTTTTTTAAGCATCCATCCAGCAACTTGTTGCTGTTGTAGTGTCTTTAGGTTACTCAAAAGCCTCCCCGATGCTTTCATATACTTTGGTGGTCTCCCCTAAAGTTCTGAAGTTATACATCTCAACTGTTTAACAAATAAAACGAGCCCAGCCACTGGAATGTGAACTGTGCTGGAAGCAACAAATGAAAGCAGTTTGGTATCTGTACATCTGGGAGGCCCGTCAGTAACTTGATTGCTGTAACATCCTCTCCTCTTATCTTGCTACTCTGACTCCCCCTCCCTTTTGGATGACTTCATTTCTAACCTCAAGCAATGGGGGGGGGGGNCAGGGGGGGGGGGGGTGAGGAATTGTCCCTGAACAGGAAGGATTTCAACAAGTCACTGTAAAGTTTATTTAGGGGAAGGAAAACAAAATAAAGGCAGTAGCTGCGGTTTTAAAGTAATTAAAAAGACACAAAGCCCAGAATTCCTGAAGAGATCAGTTATCACATTGAAATGTGAAGCAAAACACAGAAACCAGACTATACACACACAACACAAACACATGAAACAGTAATTACCATCTACAAAATATGACTTGTAATCTCCTATCTTTACTACCTAATTAAACAGATATTTTACTTTGGATTTGCAAAATGTTTCCCTCTTAATTTCATTCTATTCTAGCATTCTGTGTATTCTATAAACTACACACACAAACTAGTTGGTAATTTTATGACTTTTAATTTGTACATTTATTGTTAGCTTTAAATAACGTTTGCATTATTTTCCTCTTTCCTGATTCTTATTAACTTACTGTAACTTTTATAGGCAGGGGGATATTCCCTCCCCGCCAAGCTTTATAGAAACACATGACTTTTTTTGTCACTATTGTTGTTACTGCTTGTTATTGTTGCCATTTATACCACTTTATCTATATCATACTACAATCATTTATAGTATAGCTTACACAGCTGGAAAAATAATTATAAATCCATTATGTTTATAAAGCTAGCCTGCTTTTACTAAAGTAATTACGAACTAATCATAGCTCTGCTGGATCAGGCCAATCTCTATCTTAATCCAGCATTTTATTTCTCCCAGCAGCCAACCAGTCATGACCACATCGCTTAGCAAAAGCAATTTGAAGTTCAAGTTGCAGGTGTTAATTCCATGTTCATTAGTCAAGACAAATCCCTGCCTGCTTTTCACAACCAAGTCACTGGGGAAGACAGAAGGTAGCTGCAAGTCCCAACCAGTGTCAAGCAAGCAGGCAGACAGGTAAGTGGCAGCTGCTGAGTGGGGAAAGACGTGAAGTGGGCAGAAGAACGTGGGGGAGGCACAGGAAGGCCTGGGGAGGGTGCATGGGAATACAAGGATGTGCAAGCATTGACTAGGGTGAAAAGGAGGCACAACAAGGCTCAGGAATGGTGTGCGAGAGGGGGGAGACTTATCCCAGGAGTCCTGGGTGGCCAGAATTCCATGGACTGGTCATAATCGCCATTCATTCAGCACCATTGTAACTTGGAATAGTCACTGATCAAGATAAATCAAGGACTAGCTATATTATGAAAAATTGGTGAGCCAAGATAAAAGCTCAATTAACTTTTTCTCTAAAATGAAGCCATATATTTCATATTATTTATACTTGGGGTCAAGTTCCAAAAACTAAGAAAGACCCGTTGCGTTATTTGTCTCATGAACTGTATGAACTGAATTGTGTCTTGCTCCTGTGGAATGCACTTCCTCCCTCCTGGAAATCCTGACTACTTTCCATCAATCCTGTAATACAAGGGTCTTCAAACTTGGCCAAGTTTAAGACTTGTGGACTTCAACTCCCAGAATTCCTCAACTAACATGACTGGAGGAAGAATTCTGGGAGTTGAAGTTCACAAGTCTTAAAGCTGTCAAGTTTGAAGATCCCTGCTGTAATATAAAGAATTAGTTTGTGGAGGAGATATAGACCATACTCCCACATTGCAGGACCATGAGCCCTAAACATCTAAGCCACTTAACATCATGGCCCCCTCTTGTACAGCAGTTATTATTGCAAGAATGGCATGGCAAAATTTAAATATGAATGTATATTACCATCCTCTCTCAATGTTATCCAAAGAGAAGTTATATCTATAAATTGCTCTAAAATAATTGGGTTTCTAATCCAGAAGTATGAGATCTTCTTTTAAAGACATACTTTAGATTGTAGTATCTCATTTCAGCAAATACCACTCATTAAAGATTTTATGGCTAAGGATAGAACTGAATATTGGTACCTCTCCATTTGCCTTTCTTTTATCACTTATTTGTCCCAACCATATCATTACATCTAGGCAACTAACTAGCTACTGTGTGAACCAGGCACTTAAAAAGAAACACTGCATTCAGAGAAGAGGGCCTATAATACAATGGCAGGACATATGTTCTGAATATAAAAAGTCAGAGCCAAAAAAGATTCTAATCTGATATCCTGCAGGATTCTCCTAAGAATGGTCTCTATGGATAGAACAATGATCTGACTTGGGAAAAGGAATCTTTCCATTCCCAGATCAAGGGCAGTCCCAATTCCTTAGCATTTGCCTGCCTCACAGCTGAAAGCAGCTTCATACCTATGTTTATTCTTTTTATGTCCAGACTGTGA
Organism: Laticauda laticaudata; assembly: GCA_004320025.1. Lineage (NCBI taxonomy): Eukaryota > Metazoa > Chordata > Lepidosauria > Squamata > Elapidae > Laticauda > Laticauda laticaudata. Next base: position 4,705 of record BHFT01005626.1, on the reverse strand, counting down.
AGCATACCAGGTTGTTGGATAATGATGGTATTTTGGATTCCCACAATGGCTTTGATATATACTCTTTTGGAATTCTGTAGGAAATTAGTCACCCAAAGTTATTGCTAACTGCCTTGTGGGTTATTCATTGACTGGCTACTGCTGACGAAGAATGTAAGATAATCAGGCTTCTTAGAGGAAGCTCACTGACCAAGCAAACAGGGAGTGTGGGCTGGAGCTTGTCAGTAAAGTTCAACAAAAAGAGAAAGCCTCTTTCCTATGGTTCCTTGGCCACAGAATACTTTTTCCAAGGCAGTGCATTTGAAGCCCCCTCTCCCAGTACTCAATAAGGTGGCAGGAACCATTCTCTCCCACCGAGCTTTTAATTGTTAACTTAATGTTATTGGATTTAATTGCTTTATGTTTCATAATCTTTATTTTAATGGCTGTAAAATAAATAATCCCCTGTGTGAATTTAAGCTAAAGAAGGCAAATTCCAACTGAGTGTCTGAAAAAACTTCCCAACAATAAGAAAAAAAATCAACAATAGAACAAAATGGTGTACTACCAACAGCAAAAGCACTTAGATTTATATAATGCCCCATTTACAGCACTCTCTGGGTGGTTTACATTGTCAGCATATTGCCCCTAGTAATTTGGGTCTCATACAAATTTAGAAGGGTGGAAGGCTGAGCTCATCGGGATTGAACTCCAGGCTATGGGCAGAGTTTGCCCACCATACTGAATTCTAACCACTGTGCCACCAGGGCTCCCCTTGATTCAACGTGAATTAGAAAGAGACATTGTTCCTGCTTTCATGCTCATTTATCACTGAGAATACCATCACACTTTAATTTATCCTGGTACTTCTTAAGAGGTTATCGACACAAATTTCATTACTGAGCTAAATATGCACTTTTTCATATCTATGTTTGTATCTCTGCTTTTGAATCAGTTTTGACCCCCAGTAATCACCTAAATAAAATTCTCTTGGTAAGATTTTTCAAAAGTGGTTTGCCATTGACTTCTTCTTCCCAGAAGAAGGAGTGATTGACTCAAAGTCACCCAGCTGGCTTCATGCATAAGGCAGAGCTAGAACTCACAGGCTCCCAGTTTCTAGCCTGAAGCCTTTACCACTATTCCAAACTGGCTCTTCCATATTCCCAGATATATAAAGTACTATATTTGAAGGGTTTATTTATACAAAGCATCCATTTCCATTGAATCCTAGGAAAAGCTAACCATTCTCTTCTTTCTGATGGCCTACCTGTCCTCCAAAGAGTCAGAGCATAGGCAAGAGAAGAAAAGAAATATTCAATAATTTAGCAAAATTATTATATACATGCAGTAGTGTCATAATACAATGACTTTAGTTATTATAATCAAGCGTGTAACTTTCTTACACACATATATACCATCACTTGCTCTTTTTACAGATGCCCATAGTCAAAGGACTATGCATGTAGTGCTTAAAAAATATATCATCCAGGTATTAAGGATGGACAAGTTTCAATTCAAACAGAAATGCATGGTACGTATTTATACAATCTTCTCATATATGGAGAGTTCTTATTTACTTCATAAAACATGACAGATAATTAATAGTTTCTTTTATTTATGCAATCCTGTATTGCCAACTCATCCTTGAATCATATCTGCTTTGAAATTCCTGTATGTAATAAGATTTTAAAAATGGAGCAAAAATATTTGGATGGCAGAGAGCTACACTTAATATTTGGCCAGCAGGAATTATGTAATTTTTCAACACAACTTTGAACTTTGAGCACCACATGTTTAATTCCCACTTGCTGTACAACTGTGCAAGACACAGGCGCATTGAATAGAGTACACAAAGCAAACATAGAAGCAGTTATTGTACCACAGCTGTTAACACTAGAAGAGAAGCCTCACTTAAAATAGAAGGGTATTATATGGTCTGCAGACAAAAGGTGTCCTTGAGTTCAGTGTAGCTATTGACTAAAGTCTTCTATTCATGTGTTCCAGAAAATATTTATGAAAATTAGTACATCGATATCAAAAATATACTGGAGAGTAAGGAAATTATTTATGGTAGCTATAAAACTACAAATTCATCCATATGCATGGATGAAGATGTGTGTATATAGATAAGCGTACATATATACAGTATTAAAACTAAACATGGGTGTCACAATTCCATAAAATACCAGGAAGTCCAACTCAGATTCAGCCTTCATGTAATCATTATCATACATCATATGTTCCAGGTAGTTTATGTGCTGAATTGAATTATTTCGGCTACTGAAAAGTACATTACAACCATATGGGATTTCTCCAGCGTGGGACAACACATTGATTCTTTTTTAAAAATACTTCCATGGGCAGGGCAAGAGTGCACAAATTAAGGGCCTCCTTGTATTAAATACACTACTATGTCCATTTTAAAGAATATGATCTCAGTCAGCTTTGATTAAAATGATGAGCAAACAGGATGCCAGGGAAGGGGAGAGTGTTGGATGGCTCTGTTGGGTTTGTGAAGATAATCAGCTAATCAGGACAGATTGTTTGATTAACTGGGTGAGGCTTTCTGCCTTTTATCTGCTTGAACTGAATATTTATTGCTTGTTGATCACACAATTTGAGAGGGAGGGAGTAAAATCTGAGCTGAATACTAATCAAGTGATTAGCTATTGAATGAAGTCATGTTCACATGCAACAACTCAATCCCAGCTAGGACTCTTTAACAAGAGGAAAGATATTTTTAAGAGTTCAAATCCATGGCAAGGAAACAGGAAAGGAAATAGCAAACAAGGGTAATTGCTATCAAGTTGAGCAGGAAGAGCCACACTAATCTTCCATTTCCAGAAAATAGGTTTCAGTGCTGAGTTTAGTGAATGTAAGAAAGTCAAGGCCCCAAACTTTGTAAACATATAACACAGGGGCTAACTTCTAAGTTAAAAAGTTCCTAAAGAAGAAAAATATGAATAGTTAAAAATCTAAGTGTTTATAAGATCCATCCAAAGTCTCTTAACCAGCATCTTTAAAAAATTAATAGTTAATGCCTATTAATTTGCACCAGGCAAATTGTAGAAATTGTGTTTGTTTTAAACATAGAAGATCAACACAGATACTGAATTTTATCAATGTCAGCAGAGACCCAACAGAGCAAAGGTCTTCAAAGTTGGCAAGTTTAAGACTTGTGGACTTCAACTCCCAGAATTCCTGAGCTAACATGACTGAAGGAGGAATTCTGGGAGTTCAAGTCCACAAGTCTTAAAGCTGTCAAGTTTGAAGAACCCTGCAATAGAGGGAGATAACCTTGTTAACTGAAGGACTGCCTCTTTCTGTACAGTAGTAACTGCCTGACCACTTTGATCTTGCAGGATTGGCCTGCTCTGGATTCTTTCAATTAAACCAGGGGTCTTCAAACTTGATAGCTTTAAGGCTTGTGGACTTCAACTCCCAGAATTCCTCCTTCAGTCATGTTAGCTCAGGAATTCTGGGAGTTGAAGTCCACAAGTCTTACACTTGCCAAGTTTGAAGACCCTTGAATGAAACAATGCCATGTATTGGGGACAACAATGAGAAATGAGGCTTCCACCAAGATCCAAATGGCTCCTATTGTGCTGCTGTTCAGACGACCAGTGAAGACCTGGCTCTTCACCCAGGTCTTTAGCAAGGGAGGGTGAGACCTCTTGCTTCATTCCAAATTTGCCATCTTTTATTAATTTTATTGCAATTTCTTTGATTGCTGTGGACCATCCAGAGATGTTGGGAGTCAGATATAATACAAGTTTATTGTTGTTGTTGTCGTTAATGCAGATTTTCAAAAACATTTCACAAAAGTTCCTCATTAAGGCTCCTGAGTAAGTTTTATAGACTTGGGGTAAGAAGATGCATCCTTTTATGTATTGATTAAATGCTAATTGATTAAACAACAGAAAGCACAGTCAGGAATAAATAAATAATATTCTCAGGGAAGAGAAGTCTATAGCTCCTCAATAATCTCTGCTGGGACCAGTGTTTTTGTTTAACTTGTTTATAAATTGGGGGTAAAAAGAAAGCTGGGCAAGTTTGTGGATGATACCAAATTATTTCATCTGGGGGAATCCAGGAGCCTGGGAAGAGCTCTATGAACCCACTCCGAGGCTACTGAATTCTCATTAAAATAGATGGTCTACCAAATAGCAAACATTATTCAACTCCTTGAAGTATATAAAGTAATGTATTTTGGAACCACACACACACACACACACACACACACACACATCTTAAATTTACTCAAATGGTGATGATCTCTCTGTAACTAACCAGGAAAATACATTGGCTCACAGTGATAATTCAGTGAAGATGTTGAGCCAATGTGTGGCAGCTGTGAAGAAGACAAATTTCACATTGGGGATTATTGGGAAAAAGATTGAAAATAAATCTGCCAACACTGTATTATCTCTGTACTTGCTCATCTGGAGTACTGTGTACAGTTCTGAAAAAGGATATTTAAAAATTGGAAAAAATGGAGAAATCTGCAGATGAAGCTTAAACACTATCCTTATAAGAAAAGCAACTGGGAGGGAAAGATTATAAAAGGTTATAAAAGCATCAAATGCATAGATCAGAAGGAAATGTTATTGTTCGGTTCGTGGGAATGAGACTCAGAGATCAGCGTAACCTCAGCTCTTTTATTTAGTTCTTAAAGTCCGATCTAACCAGGAGCCGCGGCAGCTCTTTTTATAGAGAGCTGCTCGCG
>BHFT01005625.1:0-21709 GCA_004320025.1 Laticauda laticaudata | reverse complement strand
TGCATAGCGTTTTCCAACAGATGGCAAGCTTTTTTTTATGTTTTACATCCTCTTTGCATCCGTAAGTACAGTGGGACCGGGCCTTAAGGTTCCAAGTAATGCACCCATAGAAAGCGGAACTCTGAGGCAGGCAAATTCCTCAGAGAACAATTTATGGGATACATCATATTGGCACAACTAGTGAAAGCTAACTCTGAAAGTTCCTGCAGTTTTTACCTTATTAAAAAGTAAAAGTTTCCCCTTTCTCCCAAGTCACTGGTCAAACTGTCCAATCAAGGTGCTGGCTGGTTGCTTGGTTACTTCACTCCTCCCCTAGCCAGCCACCTGTCGGAGTGTTCTTGGTTCCCACAAGAAAATTTTCTTGTGTTGGCTACAAAACCCCATCTAGCTATTTTCCCCTTCCCTGTCCCTTCATCTGCGGCAACCCTAAAGTCTTCAAGATGCCCTCACCCAGGCTTACTTCATGGCTAAGTCCTCAAAATACTAGACAGTTCCTGGAAGCCTGGCACTCAGACAAATCAGCCATCAGCAGGCACATAGAGATAAACAGCATCTACATACCATTCAAATGAGACAATCAAAAAGCTAAAAAGGAAACAAAATGACTCAGACACCTCCTTGTCAGCAGTCCACATCAAGAGGAGCAGAGAGATTAATACCAAGATTAAGACTAGATGAACAATCCAGCAGTAAACCACAGCCCAATCAAGGAACTACCAACTCAGACAAACAATTAAAGGGTAAACAACTTAATCAAGGACTCACCAAGAACCCTTTCACCAACACTGACAGGACAAGCCACTGGTATATAGAATAAGAGCAAACCCCACTCCCTTCTAGCACTGATGATATTACCGAGTTTGGTAATGAAATGTCTGCCAGAAAACAAGCCAGCTCAGAGTGCCAAAATGCAGCGATCCAAACTTTAAATGACTAATGCAGTCACTTGGTTTCAAACTGATACCCTTAATCTTGTGAACTCAAAGCAGCTACGGAAACCAGAGAACAAAGGATTAAGATGGTTGGAAGGGACCTTGGAGGTCTTCTAGTCCAACCCCCTGCTGAATCAGAAGACCCTATATCATTCAGGACAAATAGCTGTCCAATCTCTTCTTTAAAAATTCCAGTGATGGAGCACCTACAACTTTTGGAGACAAGCTGTACCACTGATTAATTGTTCTCACTGTCAGGAAATTCCTCCTCAATTTTATGTTGGGTTTCTGTTTGATAAGCTTCCATTTGTTGCTTCTTGTCCTGCCTTCAGGTGCTTTGGAGAATAGGTTGACCTCCCTCTTCTCTATGGTAATCCCTCAAATACTGGAAGATCACTATCATATCACCCCTAGTTCTTCTCTTTGTTAGACCAAGCCAGCTCATCAAGCCAGCTGATGGCTCTTAGTTCAACCCCTGGCTACTTGCTAGCACAGTTAATTTGTATTTGGCTCTCTTACAAACTGTAGTAAGAATCCCTTCTCTTCATGTTGTAACTTTAGGCACATCCTTGCTACAAGGAAGGACCTGCACAAGATTGAAGGCTCCACAAATGATAAAGTAGGTTTATTTTAAAGCAAAGCGTAAGGTATATCCTTCCCTAATGATTTGCTCAGAATTACTTTTGAACAAGCTGAATTTATAATGCAAATGGATTTCCCACCTTCAAAAGAACAAAGGAGGGCAGAAGCCCTAGGAGAACTTGTTCTGAACAGAGACAATAAAATAGCATGAAATAATAAAAACAAAAACAGTGGTTCCTGTTGAGGTAATTCCAACCCATGGCAATCTGCAATTAATGATCCAAAAGACATTTCCCCCTCGTATGAAGAATTCAGAGAATCCACAAAGGATGTAGAGCTCCCTTGAAGGAAATTATTCACCACCTTATATATATCCAGAAAGTGTCACCAATCACCCTGTTTATCTGGAAAACAAACGGCTGCTTCTCGGCTCCGACATTTCTCTCGTCTGTCAGCATGATTCTTCTTTTATTTTTCCCTAGCTGAAAAACTCTGAAGGGAAGGAAAGAGCGTCTGAAGGAAGACAAACCAAAGGAATGATCTCCACAAGCGTGCCTTGATTCGAGGACAGAGCTGGGAATTTGCAGCCAGAGGCAAACGCAAACTGAGCCAGGAAATTATTATTCGGAGAGGAAGTTCTTTGAACCTTTTCTTTCCCAAAAGTGCATGGCTGTAAAAAAAAAATAAAAATCCAGCCAGACTAGTCTATGGCTAGGATCTCATAGAAGAAAATATTTGTAGTTCAGGGTTGAATGGTAAAGTCATTGGTGCTCTCTGAGCTTGGTTGTTTTCTTGTAGAAAACCAAATCAGGTAGGTAACATCATCAGGGCTAGAAGGGAGTGAGATTTGCAGAAAGGAGGAGGAGGAGGAGAAGAAGGAGGAGAAAGAGGACGATGGTCTTTGGTGCTCTGTGAGCTTGATTGTTTTCTTGCAAACATTTCATTACCCAACTAAAGCCAATACAGTTCTAGGCTGCATTAACAGAAGGATAGAATCAAGATTATGTAAAGACTTAATAGCACTTTGTAAGGCCTTGGGAAGGCCACACTTGGAATACTGCATCCACTTTTGGTCTTCACGATGTAAAAAAAGAAGTTGAGAGTCTTGAAAGAGTGCAGAGAAGGACAGCAAAGCTGTTCAGAGGATTGGAGGCTAAAACTTATAAAGAATGGTTGCTGGAACTGGGTATGTCTAGTCGGATGAAAAGAAGGACTAGGGGTGACATGATAGCAGTCTTCCAATATCTCAGGAACTGCCCCAAAGAAGAGGGAGTCAAGCTGTTCTCCAAAGCACCTGAGGGCAGGACAAGGAGCAACAGGTGGAAACAGTTTTTTCCCGAAAGCCATCACTCTGCTAAACAAATAATTCCCTCAACACTGTCCAACTATTTACAAAGTCTGCACTACTATTACTATTAATCTTCTCATCACTCCTTATCACCCATCCCCTCCCACTTGTGACTGTAGGATTGTAACTTTGTCGCTTGTATCCTTACGATTTATATGGACTGTTTCCTAGTATGATTTGGTTTTTTTAATAAACTTTATTCAATTTTCATAATTTTTTAAAAACATAAAATAAAATTATATTCCTAGTATGATTTGATTGCTTATTGTACCCTATGGCTATTATTAACTGTTGTACCTGATGATTCTTGACTCTTGACGAATGTATCTTTTCTTTTATGTTCACTGAGAGCATTTGCACCAAGACAAATTCCTTGTGTGTCCAATCACACTTGGCCAATAAAGCATTATACTTCTAATCAAGGAGAGAAGCAGGCTAGAACTGGGGAGAAATTTCCTCATACTTAGAACAACTAATCAGTGGAACAGCTTGCCTCCTGAAGTTGTAAATGCTTCAATATTGGAAGTTTTAAAAAAGGGATTGAATACCTGTTTGTCTTAAATGGTACAGGGATTCCTGCCTGAGCAGCGGGTTGGACTAGAAGACCTCCAAGGTCCCTTCCAACTCTGTTATTCTATCCTAGTTTGTTCTGTTCTCTCATCTGAGGATCCTGTATACATGACAGAGAAACTTTCATATAGGTTGTCCTCAAATTATAACCATTCACTTAGTGACTGTTTGAAGTTACAACAGCACTGGAAGAAAATGCCTTATGACTGCTCCTCACAGTTATGACTGTTACAGCAGCCCAATGGTCATGCAATCAAAATTCAGGTGTTTGGCAACTGGCCTGTATTTATCACAATTGCAGTCTCCTGGGATCACCATTTTCAACCTTCAACCTGGCTTCCAACAATCAGTCAATGGCTGTGTATGTATGTGTTTCTCATTTGCTTAATAACTACACAGTCCTCTCAATAGCTGCAGTGATTCGCTTAACAACCATGGCAAAACAAGTTCATAAAATTGGGTGTGATTTACCAGACAACCACCTTGCTTCACAAAATACATTCTGGTTCCAATTGAGGCTGTAATTTGAGGACTAACTGTGGACATAATTTGAGGACTACCTGCAATGTTCCTGATACCACAGTAGCCATTTTGTCATTGGCTACTTCAGACCTGGAAAATGACCCCACAAATTGCTTTTGTTCAGTGAGAATCTCCATGAATTAATTGGGAAATGTATCTCCCCTCCTTTACAAAACAACAGAGATTTGGGGGAGAGGGTGTCAGGGGGGCAAGGATGAAAAGAAAAGAAAAGAAAAAGGAGAAAAGGAGAAAAGGAGAAAAGGAGAAAAGAAGAAAGTCTGGCAGCCATTTGCTAAAAGCTCAATGAAGAAAACTCCCCTCCCCAGATTCTTGAAGGGAGAAAGAGCTACCGAAACCCGGTGTGGTTGACATATGAAGGTAATGAGTCTTGACATATGAAGATGCCGCCAAACCAAAAGCTACATCCTATTTAGCTTTTAATTTGGATGTTCATAGTGTGGGTTCCTTAGCCCTCCCCTCTTTCATCAGGGCATTTAAAATGGTTCTGACTGATAGGAAATGACCTGAGCTGGAACTGCATTACTTATGAACTTGACTTGAATACCATCTCTTCTCCTTAAGTGGACACTTCCGGGAATTCAACAAGGCATTCGTAGCTGAAAAACACGTTTGCCAGCCCTATGGAAGGAAAAATAAAATCTATCTTCATTTCTACTTGGATTGGAAGGGGGAAAACAGAGATTGCAATGAATAAAGGTGTACCTGAGGTTAAAATAGACTTCTGATGGGACTACTGGGCAAGGCAAGTGAAGGGAAGAGAAGGACCAGGGGAAGCAGGATAGCAGTCTTCCAATATTTGAGGGGCTGCCACAGAGAGGAGGAAGGGGTCAAGCTATTTTCTAAAGCACCTGAAGGCCAGACAAGAAATAATGGATGGAAACTGAACAAGGAGAGATTCAACCTGGAAATAAGGAGAAATTTTTTGACAGTGAGAACAATCAACCAGCTTGCCTTCAGAGGTTGTGGGAGCATCATCACTGGAGGCTTTCAAGAAGAGACTGGACTGCCATTTGTCAGAAATGGTGTAGGGTCTCCTGCTTGAGTGGGGGGTTGGACTAGATAACCTACAAGGTCCCTTCCAACTCTGTCAATCTGTAAACCATTTGCTTAGCTTCATAAGTTACAATGGCAATTTAAAAAGTGGCTTATGTGACCTAATCACATTGACAGGTTTAACATTTTTATTGAGTTATAAGCTAGAATATGATGCAAAATATGAAAGTAAGTAGGAAAACAGTGGGGAGGAAGAGGGGGAAGAGAAGTGAGGAAGGATAAGAAAAAGAAACAATGACTTCCGACTCTCTCTGTTGCAGTGAAATAAGGATTAGGGTTGTCACAATTATGACCATCACAGCATCAGAATTCAGACACTTGGCAACTGGTTCAAATTTATGACCATTGCAGTGTCTTGGGGTCATGGGATCTTCTGAAAAGCAAAGTTAATGGGAAAGCCAGATTCACTTAACAACTGTGTTACTAGTAAGAGCAAGAGCACTTATATATTATTTCATAATGCTTTACAGCTCTCTTTAAGCAGTTTACAGAGTCAGCATGTTGCCCCCAACAATCTGGGTCCTCATTTTACCCACCTCGGAAGGACGGAAAGCTGAGTCAACCTTGAACCAATCAGGATCAAACTCCTGGCAGTGGGCAGAGTTAGCCTGCAATACTACACCACTGCGCCACCATGGCTCTTCACAACTGCAGTGGCTCACTGAACAACTGTGGCAAGAAAATTTGCAAATGGGGCCAAATTCACTTCACAACACTCTCAGTTAGCATCAGCTGGGAGAATCAAAGAAATTATTTCTGCAATTTATCCCCTTCAAATTGCCTTTATTTCTACTCTGTTCAGCCTGAATGCCTTAAAAGAAATTGTAAAATTAATTACTTCCAGGGAATAATGAAATAAATGCTGGGGTTAGTATTTCCAGCTTTGGTTTCTGACTTGAAGTTACTTCTGGTTCCTCTTCTTTGATCATTCATTCATTCATTCATTCATTCATTCATTCATTCATTCATTCACTCATTCATTCATTTATTCATCTTAGTTTTCATTGGCTGCTCAGAAACAGGTCAAGTTACAAGAGATCCAAATATTGTGTACAGGTATTCCTTGCTTTACAACTGATTGTTTAGTGACCATTCTAAGTTATGACCGGATCACTCAAACTTTAAATCCAGTTTTGAAGTCAGATTCACTTAACAACCATGTTACTAACTTAATGGCTGCAGGGATTCACATAACAACTATGGCGAGAAAGGTCTTAAAATGGGACAAAACTCACTTAACAACTGCTTTGCTTAGCTACAGAAATGTTGGGCTCAGTGGTGGTCGTAAGTGGAGGACTACCTGTATGAAGAAAAAAATAAAAATTAAATTAAAATAAAATAAAAAATAAAGTAAAATAAACACAACATAACATAACATAATGTAACATAATATCAGAACACAACATAATATTGTGAGGTAATGTAACATAATGTAACATCACAACACAACATAACATCAGAACATAATAATACAAAATAACATGAAACAACTTCATATCACAATACAACACAACACAACATCAGAATACAACACAACATAACATAATGTATCAAACATAACGTAATGTAACATAAGATTACAACATAACACCAGAACATAACATCAGAACACAACACAACACAGAATAACATAACATATCAAACATAACATAACATCACAACATCACCTAACCTAACATTGTAACATCATGTAATGAAACATCACAACATAATGTAACATCATAACATAATGTAGCATCACAACAGCACACTACTCCACAACACGAAATAACATAACATTTATTTATTTATTGGATTTGTATTGCCGCCTATTCACCATGGCGACTCAAGGCAGCTTACAACATATAAAACCACAATTTAAAATAATAATACTCATAAGATCAAATAAATTAACAGAATAAAATTGTAATATAATGTAACATCACAACACCACATCATAACACAATGAAACTTCACAACAATAGAACATAACAGAAGGTAACTTAACTCATGGCTGGCCTCTGAGGTGCTTGGAGAGCCTTCCCTCCTTTCCAGCCTGCGATATCCATCCTTCCCCTTCAGCCTGGAGGTGGGCAAGCATGTCCGAAAAGCTGCCTTATCACCATCCCAGGCTCCGCTGGGTTTATTTATTTATTTTATTTCTTAAATTGACACTTGGCTCCCAGTAGGCGCAGGGAAACCTTATCTGTCATCTCTTCGGTAATGGCATGCCCTCCATGTAGAATGAAATAAGAGTTTAAACGAATCCTGTAAGAAAACCCTTGACAGGCCATTTAACAAGATGTCCGACAGCCCCCATTTCCTGCCCACTTCCTCTCTCTTTAATCCTTTTATGTGGAGGCAGACAAAAGAGGATGCACAGGGGAAACTGAGGCCTACGAAATGCGTGCATCCACCCACAGGGAGTATGGGGCATGATGGTTTAAATCAGGGGTCTTCAACCTTGACAACTTTAAGCCTGGAGGACTTCAACTCCCAGAATTCCCTAGTCAGCTGGCTGGGGAATTCTGGGAGTTGAAGTCCTCCAGGCTTAAAGTTGCCAAGGTTGGAGACCCCTAGTTTAAATGGAAGAGAGAGTGCCCAGGTTCCTTCCACTTGAGGAACATGCTGACTTTCAGATAACAGATAATCAGAGTTGGAAGGGACCTTGTAGGTCATCTCATCCAACCCCCGGCCCAAGTAGGAGACCCTACACCATTTCCGACATATTGCAGTCCAATCTCTTCTTGAAAGCCTCCAGTGATGAAGCTCCCACAACTTCCAAAGGCAGCTTCTGTTCCATTGTTTGATTGTTCTCACTGTCAGAAAGTTTCTCCTTATTTTCAGGTTAAATCTCTCCTTGTTTCATTCAAGAGTTTTGCTTGACGAGGCCAATGGGGATTGTGCTCCCCTTAGAACAGACGTCAGCATGGATGTCTTTCTTAATGAGATGGGATTAGGGGCAGTGGTGGGATTCAATTTTTTTTACTACCGGTTCTGTGGGCGTGGCTTGGTGGGCATGGTGTGACATGGTGGGTATGGCAGAAGAAGGATACTGTAAACTCTCCATTACCTCCCCACAGAGGAAGGATACTGAAAAATCCTCATTCCCTCCCCACCCCACTAACCTGCTTTCCAGCTCCATTCTCCTGGGCAGGACAACAAAAGAAGACCCAGCCAATCAGCTGGGACTCAGGAGGCAGAGAATAGATGGGGGCGGGGCCAGTCAGAGTTGGTATTTGCCGGTTCTCGGGACTACTCAAAATTTCCGCTACCAGTTCTCCAGAACTGGTCAAAGCCGGCTGAATACTACCTCTGATTATGGATCATCATCACATCTGAAAAGGGGGTCAACCTATTCTACAAAGCAGCTGAAGGGATGGAAACTAATCAAAGAGAGATCCAACCTATAACTAAGGAGGAATTTCCTGTGAGGACAATTAATCAGTGGAACGACTTGCTTTCAGAAGTTGTGGAGGTTTCTCCACCACTGGAAGTTTTCAAGAAGAGGTTAGGCAACCATTTGTCTGAAATGGTATCGGGTTTCCTGCTTGAGCAGGGAGTGGGTTGGACTAGAAGACCTCCAAGGTCCCTTCCAACTCTGTTATTCTGTAAAAAATCTCCCTCCTTCTCTCTTTTTTTAACAATACAGGTCAATATCCAGCTAGGTTTTAGCACTGAGGCAATTTTTGTTGACCCTTGAAAATGTACACTAGGTCATATCTAGTTAGAATTTGGAAAGGAAATATGTTAAAAGATAACGTGTAGGAGAGATGGAAAAATATGAATTAGTAAATGAATGAATAAATGAATGGATGGATGGATGGATGGATTAACTGACCAATCAATCAACTAGGAAGAAGGCAACAGCACATTACTTCCCATGGTGCTTCATTTTGCATCTTCTACAATTCCCTGTGTTAATCCCATGTCACACTGCACCAACGGATGCAAAGAGGATGTAAAACGGACAAAAAAGCTTGCCATCCGTTGGAAAACGCGGGGGAAAACGCGATGCATCGGTTGTGTACTCACTGCGTACGTCTTTCATATGCTCTATCCATCAAACATCCATTTATTGCTATTCATCCGCTCAAAAGTTTTGAGTGCACAAAACTTTTTCAGCAGATGAACTTTCTGTGCGTACGATCTACATCCGTGACACATACGGGCAACAAACGTTCTACGTCCGTTGTCATCCGTTACACGTCCGATGTCTCCTCTCGGCATCCTCTGGCCATCCACGCAACTCACATCCGCTCCAGCAGAAAGCGGAAAGAGGAGGAAGTGAAAGGTACGCGGAACGTCCACACAGCGTTAGTAGCACGGACATAGAAAGGATGAAAGCGGATGCAGCTCGGATATAAAGCATTAAAACGGACAAAACGTTCGTATATGGGATGTATCTCGGATTTTAGGAGTTCTGGAGGATGCCTAGAGTATTGTGGAAGGACACCTAGCGGAAACCGACATTTCTATAAAAAGGGGAAGGAATCACCTGGATCTCACGATCATCCAGCAGCCCTGGTGTGCAGACCTCTTCAGCCTTGCTCTTGCTCTTCCACATCATCCATTGATCTCCACCATGGATCATCGCACACTCCTTTGGAACCGCCATCATTCAACACCAGAACCAATCCCTCTTCAGACTGTTTCACCTTTCTTACGCAAGGAGAAGGAGACATCCAAGAGCTGTCTGGTCCGAAGAAGATTGGAGAAGAGTGGAGTTTGGACTCTATGACAAGCTGATGGTGGAGCTGGGAATGAAGACCCTCGTGCATTCCAGCACTTCATGAGGATGCCACCAGCCATGTTTGACGAAGTTGTGGAGTGTCTGAAGACCCAGTTTACCAAGCCAAGCACCAACTTCCGTCCCAGCCTGCGACCCTGTACTGAAGGTGGCACTGACTCTGTGCCACCTGGCCTCTGGAACCACATACAGAAACATGCAGTATGCCTGGAGGGTGCCACACAACACATCAGCAAAGTGGTCAGAGGAGTGTGCAGGCCATCATCGAAGAATATGTGGAGGAGCTCCTCCAGTGTCCCACCACTGAACAAGGCTGGAGGAAGGTTGCAGAGCAATGGTATCAGAGTGGAACTTTCTCCACACCATTGGAGCCATAGATGGGAAGCACATGGCCTGCAAAACTCACCCAACTCAGGGTCCAATTATTTCAACTAAAAGGGCTTCTTCAGCATCATCCTCTTTGCCATGGTTGATGCTGACTACAAGTTCATCTACATCGATGCTTCAGGCAACGGGTCAGCTTCAGATGACCAGTATACAATGCTAGTGACCTCAGGATGGGCTGGAACACACCTCATCATGGTTTTCCAGGTCCAGACCCCTACCCAATGACACAAGATGTGCCCTACTTATCATGGTGATGATGCCTTCTCCCTCAGAACCTCCTCATGAAGCCCTACACTTCCAGATACCTCACCACAAAGAGAGGATCTTCAACTACAGGCTGTCCAGGGCAAGGTGGGTGGAGAACGCCTTGGCATCCTGGCCAACAGGTTCAGATACTTCTCACCACCATGCCCAGAGACCGTGAGGAGGATTGTGGAAGCTTGCTGCATCCTGCACAATCTCATGCGCACTCCCTACCCAGCAGCACCCAGCACCACACAGCAGCCAAGAGAAGCACCAGCAGTACCAGCAGCACCAGCAGGAGAAGCCCAGCAGCACCAGCAGAGAAGCACGAGCAACACCAGAAGACCAGAGCACCACCAGGATCACCAGCAACACCAGCAGCTTCAGAGTCAGCGCCAGAGGGTGGGATGTGGTTCTGTCCTTGCCAGGGCTGCAGGAGTAGCACAGGCTTCCTCTTCTTCCCCATGGTGTTCTCTCAAGATGTCTCTGGCAGCAGGTCTTTCCTCTGAATGCTGACTGTTGCGAGCTGCATCCTTTATATCTGCGGAGCTTACGCAATTCATCCTCCCCGCATGCACAGTGAACGCTTTGCATCCGCTATAATCCGCTATGCATCCTATAGTGTTCCGTAATGCTTCCGCGTCATCCGCTACACATCCGCTATGCATCTGTCCTTCCGCTACGTGTCCGTTTTCGCTGTTCTCCCCTGGAAGCCCTGCGGATGTGTCATCCGCTTCCATCCGCTAGGCTCCTACGAACATCTGCTTTACATCCCGCTACATCCTCCCCACGTCCGTCCTCTTCCGTTGTTGTCCGCTCTGTTTATGCAAATTTGGGGCACTTTTGAGAGTGGATAACAAAGGGATTGGAAAGTATTTGCTTGTCCGCTGTGTCCTTTTTACATACGTTTTGCATCCGTCGGCCAGTGTGACCTAGCCTTAAATATCATTCTGGAACTTTGTGTGTGTGCTTGTGTGTGTTGTATATATGTATGTGAGGGAGAAAAGGAGTGATCAGCAAAAGAACACTGGCCTCCCTGCTGCTCAGGTGTGTATTGAAAGTCTTGGGTGTGGATCCCAAGATTTCCCTCCAAGGGAAATCAAGACTGGAAACTAAGCAATTAAAATTAAATGTATGGAAAAAAAATGTTCTGACCCCACTGCTATTCTTTTGCAGGGGAATAGAAAGTTCTGGTTTGGTAATGGACCTTTAGAGATCTTGGGCCTAGAAAAGTCAACAAATTAGCAAACAAATGAGGTGAGCATTACTTGGGAGCCGTTCAGCAAAATTTTGCTGAAAACATTCAGTTTTCCTATGGCCTCATCTATTGTCTCTCTTTCTTTCTCTCTGTCTTCCTCTCTCACTCTTTCTCTCTTTTCACCATCTCTCTCTCTTCTTTCTCTCTTCCTCTTCTTTCTCTATCTCTCTTTTCCCCTCTCCCCCCTCTCTCATGCCTCTCTCTTCCCCTGTCTGTCTTCATCTCTCTCCCTCTTTCTGTCCTTCTCTCTCTCTTCTCCCCTCTTTCTCTCTTCCTTTCTCTTCTGCTCTCCCTCTCTCTCTTCTGCCCTCTTCTCTCCCTCTCTCTTTTCTTGTCTCTTCCCTCTCTATCTTTTTCTTTCGTCCTCTTTCTCTTTTCCTCTTGCTCTCTTCCCTGTCTCTCTTTCTCTCTTCCTCTGCGTCACTCTTCCTCTCTCTTCTGTCTTCCCTCTTTTTATTACAGGTTCTCCCTCTTCCTCTCTATCTGTCCCTTTCTCCCTCCCCCTTTATCTTTCCCTCTTCCTCTTTTCCTCTCTCTCTCCCTCACTCTCTTTCTCACTCACATACACAGCAAAGCAAACAGTCAAGAAATGTTTATTAAAAAAAGGATCTTGCAAAAAACATTGACTTACTTCTCATCCCAGCTGCAGCTGAACCCTTATTAAGTGTTGAAGTCTGGGGAGACTTTTAACTGAGCTGTAAGCAACCTGCTTTGATGGCTGGCTATGATGTGATGCATTAAATCTGGGAAGCCTGTTTTCCTGTGGTTGTTGTTGCTTATTTTTAAAGGGGAAAAAATGATCCAATATAGAGAAAAAACTGGAGTGATTAAAATTCCCATGTTCTCATCACACCTTGTAAATGAAATTGTCCTTCTCGGCATAGACTTGTGAGAATGGAGCCCAGTAAAGATAAAACTGTGACTATCACTGGAAGAGGGGAAAATATAAAATCCTAATAACAAATTCAACATCGAGGTAATAACTACTTCAACACTGAAGTAACAAAGAGGGAAAAGCCAGGGTTATTTTAAATAATGGAAGCTTCAAAAAGAGAGTGAAAGTAAAATAAGGTGGAAGTGGGGAATCTTGCATTTCTGATCTTACTGGGATATCCTTATTCGTTTTTAGGTTTTTTTTTAAAAAAATCCCACCTTTGTTATTTTTATAAATAACTCAAGGTGGCAAACATAGCTAACATTCCTTCCTCCTTTTATTTTCCCCACAACAACAATCCTGTGAGGTGGGTTGGGATGAGACAGAAGACCTGGCCCAAAGTCACCTAGCTGGCTTTCATGCCTAAAGAGGGACTAGAACTCACAGTCTCCTGATGAAGTGATCTAAACTTAGAACAATTAATTAGTGGAACAACTTGCCTCAAGAAGTTATGGGCATCCTCTAGTCCTCCTCCTTGCTCAAGCAAAAGACCCTTTACCTTTTCAGACAAGTGGTTGTCCAATCTCTTTTTAAAACCTCCTGTGATGGAACACCCACAACTTCTGAAGGGAAGCCATTCCGTTGATTATTCTGACTCTCAGGAAATTTCTCCTTAGTTATAGGCTGGATCTCCGCTTGAGAAGTTTCCATCCATTGCTTCTTGTCTTGCCTTCAAGTACTTTGAAGAAATGTGATCAAAATTCATTTGGAAGAAGTTGGTTGTTTAGGAAATTGGATTAGAGAGAGGATACATCCTTCACTGCATTAGAGAGAAGGCCCAGTGTTTCTTTTTAAACCCCTCCATGTTCTCCCAAAAACCCTTACCCTTAATTGCATGCATGTCAGGTGGACTTGTTTAAAGGTTCCTTCATCCTGGAATGGAACAAGGATCAACCAAGATGCAAGAAATGGAGAAGGCCTTTGATCTTGGGAAAGAAACAAACCTCTGAACCAATTTTACCCATTTCCACTTTTTTCTCTCCTGTTACAAACTAATATATCCTTCCCATCCTTGAGTGAGCAGCTTCCAGTGGGAATCCAAAGGGTTGAAGGTCCATTGGGCTGAACAATTAAATTAATCTAGCTGGGTGAATTTAACTTAATTTATTTTTTTAAGGTGATTATCAGCTTCTTTGAGAGAAGCCCGGAATGATGCAATCAACATTTGGAGGAAAGATGCCTGCAAGACGGACTAACATTCTTGCAAATCCAGATGAAGGAACAGGCATGGTGGACTCTTTAATCTTCCTTGATGGTGAAAGGACAAACAACATTTGCAGAAAAAAAAGTGAGGTTCAGGAAAGGCTCATTTAGATAGCGGGGGAAGAATGAAACTTTCAGAGATGTCGTTTGCTTGGGCATATTTATCACCGGGAACATGCCTCTTATCAGCAAATGCTGGAGAAAGAGTTTACCTCTTTTTCAGAGTCTGCCTCTTTTTTTTCCTCTTTCTGTCCATATCTCTCTTCCTCCCATCTGCTTTCACTATCCCTTTCTTCATTTGTTTTGAATGGCTGTCAAGTGGGATTTTTTTTTTCCTATTTGCATTCTGACTGCGGCTGAGGAGCATTCAGCAATCCAATGGAAGAAAGCAGGAAACTGAAGTCATTAAAAAAAAAATCCTGTTTCCATCACCTTTTGCCCATGTGGCTAATGGGCATTAGAGTCCATCCCTCCCCATTCTTGACTGACTCCATTGCTTCTTTCTTCAACTAAGCTGTGTTCAGTGGTGGGATTCAACCAGTGTAACAACCAGTTCAGCCAAATGATCCCCAGAACTACCGGTTTGGATAAACCGGTCCAAACCAGTAGAATCTCACCCCTGGCTGTGTTCCAGTGTTAAAGAGACAAACGGAAATGAATGGCAAAGAGGGACAGGTAATCCTGGACTTACAAACCATTTGTTTAGCAACTGTTCACAGTTACAACTGCACTGAAAAAAAAGTGACTTACATACCAGTCCACATGCTTTTAACCATCATAGCATCCTGACAGTTGTAATAGAATAACAGAATTGGAAGGAACCTTGGAGGTCTTCTAGTCTAACCCCCTGCTCAAGCAGGAAACCCTGGCCTATACCATTCCAGACAAATGGCTGTCCAATATCTTCTTCAAAACTTCCAGTGTTGGAGCATTCACAATTTCTGGAGGGAAGTTGTTCCACTAATTAATTGTTGTCAATTTCAGGAAATTCCTCCTTAGTTCTAGGTTGTTTCTCTCCTTGATTAGTTTCCATCTGTTGCTTGTTGTCCTGCCTTCTGTTACTTTGGAGAATAAGTTGACCACCTTCTTATTTGTAGCAGCCCCTCAGATATTGGAAGACTGCTATCATGTCACCCTTAGCTCTTCTTTTCATCAAACTAGACATACCCAATTCCAGCAACCGTTCTTCATATGTTTTAGCCTTCAGTCCCCTAATCACCTTTGTTGCTCTTTGCATTCTTTCCAGAGTCTCAACATCTTTTTTACATTGTGGAGACCAAAACTGGATGAAGTATTCCAAGTGTGGCCTTACCAAGGCAGTTTTGTTTGGTCTCTCGGTTAACTGAGCTTGTGAGAGCCATTAAATAGAAGGCAGTTTGGGCGAAAGGCACAATCTGATGAGGTTCATTTGGAAGGGAAATAAAATGCTTTTCTTAGCTTAGTACTCAGTTGTCAAATATTGGTTCAAATAGGGAAGGCAGTACACAAATGTGCGTGCATCTATCTGTATAGGGGAAGCAGTTTTTTAAAAAATGTCAGATACATTGTCCTTGAAGATTGATTCTGCACCTGTAAAAAATGATCTATGGTCTCCTTTTTTGCATCTCTCCCCCATCTTCCCATGCTGCTCCATCTGAGAAAGAAGAGAAAAGAGCTTTAAAAAAAATCCTCCCTCAAGCTCCTGTTATTTCCATTCCTAACTTCTAAGCAGGCCTGTTTAGCAAAACTGATTTTCGCATGGAGGAAGAACCGCAAATTTAATGGCCATCTAATTTCTACACTTGCAAATAAAATAAAATAAAATAAAATAAAATAAAAAATAAAATAAAATAAAATAAAATAAAATAAAATAAAATAAAATAAAATAATAAAATAAAATAAAATAAAATAAAATCCTGAACGGATGGGCCTCTTCGTTTTTTAGAAATTACAAAAATATCATCATCATAATCCTTTTGGTTTCCTTGTTTTCCTTGCTATTGTTTTCCGAGAGTTGCTGTTTTGTAAAAAAGAAAGAAAGAAAGAAAGAAAAATCCACAACCAACAACATCCCTATCTTGAAAATATATATAAAAGCTGCAGACTCCTGTTCTAAGTAAGCCAGCTACAGCTTGATGCCAAGCCGTGTCGATGAAGGCCAGGTGAGGTGGGAATATCTGACTGAGAAATCGGCCCTAAACAGCTATTTATATTAATGCAAAGGAGACCGGTGTTCCTCTTTTTGATATATGGTGCCACGGAATATAGTTTTATCCCCACCAGTGAGAATAAAAATGGGCCATTCATGATGAAACATGAAAGCATCACATGAGCGAGATAAAAAGCAGAGGGTGTAATGTATGTCTCTCTTACTTATTCTCTCCAGATTTTCGCTCAAGATCTGAAAATGACAACAGAAAAACACTTATTCAAGCTGAGCCACTTCGGTTTGCTGAGTCTCTCTCTCTCTCTCTCTCTCTCTTTCTCTCTTGTCTCTCTCTCTTCTCTCTCTTTCTCCTCTCTTCCTCACTCCCCTCTACCTCTTTCTCTCTCTCTCCTCTCTCTCTCTTCCTTTCTTTCTTTTTCTCTCCTCTCTCTCTCCTTATCTCCTCCTCCTCTCTTTCTCTTTCTTTCTTTTTCTCTCTTCTCCTCCTCTTCCCCTCCCCCTCTTCTCTCTCTCTCCTTCTCCCCTCTCCCTCTTCTTCCTCTCTCTCTCTTCCTCCTCTCTTTCNCCCTCTCCCTCTTCTTCCTCTCTCTCTCTCTTCCTCCTCTCTTTCTCCCTTTCTTTCTCTCTCTCCTCTCTCTCCTTATCTCCTCCTCCTCTCTCTTTCTCTTTCTCTTTCTCTCTCTTCTCTCTTTCTCCTCTCGTCCTCTCTCTCCCTCTTCTCTCTCTCCTTCTCCCCTCTCCCACTTTCTCTCTCTCCTCTCCTCTCCTCCCCTCTTCCCCCTCCCCCTCCATCTTCAAATAAAAGTGATTTTATTCCAGGGATAGAAGAAGCCATAAGGATTTGAGATCTTAGAAGTAGAATAACAGAGGTGTAAATGGCTTTTGAGGTCTTCTAGCCAAACCCCTGTTTGAACAGGAGTACCTTTCTGGACAAATGGCTGTTCAATCTTTCCTTAAAGTCCTCCAGTGATGGACTACTCACACTTCTTTAAATCACCAAGATTTAGAAACACCATCCTAACCTGTGACGTTTGCTCAGAAGAAGTTTCATGCAGTAGTTAAAGAGCTGGATTAAAAATCAGGACATGGCGAGTTCTAGTCCTGATTTAGGCATAAAAGCTGACTGGGTGACTTTAGACAAATCACCAGGAGATGGCGAGTTCTAGTTCTGCCTTAGACATGAAAGCCAACTGGTGACTCTGGGTCAATCACCAGGAGATTGTGAGTTCTCGTCCTGCCTTAGGTATGAAAGCTGTCTGGGTGACTTTGGGCCAGTCATCCTCTTTGAATCCAACCAGAGGTGATATTCAGCAGGTTCTGAAAGGTTCTGGAGAACCAGTAGTGGAAATTTTGAATAGTTCGGAGAACCGGCAAATCCCACCTCTAACTGGCCCCGCCTCCATCTATTCTCTGCCTCCCATTGAGACCCAGCTGATCGGCTGGATCTTCTTTTGTTGCACTGCACAGGAGAACAGAGTGGGAAAGTAGGTTAGTGGGGTGGGGAGGGAATGGGGATTTTGCCATGTCCACCAAGCTACGCCCACAGAACTAGTCATAAAAACTTTTTGAATCCCACCCCTGAGTCCAACCCACCTCACAGGATTGTGGGAAGAAGAGGAGGCATGTTCACCGCCTTGAGTTGTATATTTTTTTTAAAAATGCTCATCACAGAGAGAATCAACCTGTTTGTCACTGAGAACGGATATTCTATTCAGTCACCCAGCCCACTCTTCCCTTTCATGTCCTTTCCTTTTCAAATCATGGAAACCAGTAACCACTGAGGGATCCTGTATTTTTTCACCCTACCATTTTCCTCTCAACCTGCCCTTTTGCCTTTTTTTGCAATATCGAACCAGAAAATGAATCCACATCACAGAATCAGTTCCTCATTGATCAAACAGCTGAGCATCAATACCCAGGAACATACTGGAAAAGCTAATAAAAAAACAGATCTGCCAGCATCTAGAAACAAGTAAAGTAATAACTAGCAGTCAGCATGGGTTTGTTAAAAACAGATCTGCCAAACCAATCTTATTTCATTCTTCAACACAGTGACTAAATTAGTAGACCAGCAAAATACTATGGACATAATTATATTTGATTTCAGCACGCATTCCAGTAGGAGAATCCCTACTTCCTTAAACGTTACGAAAAATGGACTTAATTAAGCACACCACGTAGCATGCGAACTTTACTAGCGCTGGCAAACCATACTCAATACTTGTCCTTAATGGGTCTAAGTCTACATGGAGCACAGTAGAGCAGTGGGTTCAACAAGTCTTCAGCCTAGCGACTCTTCAATTCTTCATCAAAGACTTAGAATGACGGGCAATAGTAAAGACGAATCTTATCCTGACAATCTATTAGATGATACGTAAGCTGGCAGTAATAGCTAACACCAGAGAAGATAGCTCAGATCCAGACATGGATCTTGACAATCTAGAACACTCAGCCGTATAATGAAATTCAATCATATAAGAGAAAAGTAAAGTCCCTACAGCTCTTAGTGCAGCTAACACCAAAGCTACACAATGGTTGAAACTAGGCTCAATAGCCCTGTAACTATGTGACTAGGGATATATGTGTTCCCCAGTGGAAACGAGCTACATACTCGCCAGCAGTGTGCAGCGTAGACCTGCAAAAAAGCTAATGCATCCCTCAAATTGTATTAACATGAGCGGGATACAATCAGGATCAAAGGGAACACGAAGTATAATGCCACTCTGCATATATAAGCCTTAATAAGGACAACCCACCCCCATAGAGCAGCTATTTGCCATTCAGTTTTTGTTGACCACAATTATCAAAAAAGATGTATGGAAGAACTCTAGAAAAAAGTACAGAGGGAAGCAACTAGGCTATGACTAGGGACTGGAGGCGTAAACATAAAACGAAATCGCGTGCAGGAACTGGGTTTGGCTAGTCATAGGTTAAAGAGAAGGAACAAGGGGAACCAGATCTATAGCAGTCTCTCCAATATTTGACGGGAGTTGCCACAGGAGAGGAAGGGATGAAGCTATATATCCAAAGCACAAATGTCCAGACAAGGAATAATGCGTTGGAAAGCTCTGTACAAGGAGTGAATATTCAACCTCGAAATAAGTGTATGCAACTTTCTGAGAGTTAAGAACAATCACAATGGCCAAGAAGTTAGCCCTCGGAACTTGTGGCCGCGCTTTCACTCACTTCAGCTTTCAAGGGAAGAAAGCATTTCGGCTGCACTGTTTGTCAGAAATGGTGTAGGGTCTCCTGCTTGGGTGGGGGGGTTGGACTAGATGACCTACAAGGTCCCTTCCGACTCTGATTATCTGTTATCTGTTAAAGCTGAGATATGTCTGGTTCTGAAGATGGCTCTGCTTTTCCTTACAGGTAGTCCTTGACTTATGACCACAATGTCCCCCCAAAATTTCTGCTGCTAAGTGCTTGTTGGTTATTAAGGGAGATTTTCCCCCATTTTAAGATCCTTTTTCCCCCACATAGCCGTTAAGCAAATCACTGCAGTTGTTAAGGGAATCATGTGGTTATTAAGTGAATCTGGCTTCCCCCATTGATTTTGGAAGTCACATTTATCCACAAGGTAAAGGTTCCCCTTGCACACCTGTGGTAGCTGTTTCTGGCTCTAGGGGCCAGTGCTCATTTCTGTTACAAAGCTGAAGAGCCAGTGCTGTCTGAAGAAGTCTCTGTGGTCATGTGGCCGGCATGACTAAACACTGAAGGCGCACGGAAGGCTGTTACCTTCCCACCAAAGTGGTTCCGATTTTTCTACTTGCATTTTTTTTTTTTTACATGCTTTCGAACTGCTAGGTTAGCAGAAGCTGGGACAAGTAACAGGAACTCACTTCATTACGCAGCACTAGGNTATTTTTATAATTTCTATATTTTTATACCTTTCTGAGTGCCAGCTTCCAAAGTGAAAGCAAAGACATGTATAAATCTCTGTCTTGCACTCTGATCAGGGTTCCTCCATCTTTAGGGGGACCCGTCTTATTATTCAGTTGAATAAACAAATTGACTTATCAAGACAAACCCGGACTCAATCTTTAATTTTTTTTTTTTGTCACTGAGTCACAGCTGAGAACCTGCCTAACAACGTGGCTAAGGGGCATATATCTTTACAAGTTATATAATGATGGACAACAATCAACATTGGGAATTAAATTTCCAAATTTGGGGGATGATTAGTCACTTTAAGGACCTTGGTACTCTCTGAGCTTGGTGGTTTTCTTGCAGACGTTTCATGACCCAGCTAGATAATATCATCAGTGCTAGAAGTAAATAGAGTTTGTTCTCTGTTTATATGCACATTGCTACTGGTGGGAATGGACTTGGAGGTTCCTAGCTTAGGCTGTTGTTTACTATTAGCTTGAGTTGTAAGTTTGGATAATAAAATCTCTTCAAGAAAACAGCCAAGTTCAGAAAATACTCAAGGATTATATCCCTATGATTTATATTGACTGTTTCCTAGTGTGATTTGTTTGCTTATTTGTACCCTATGACTATCATTAAGTGTTGTACCTGATGATTCTTGACAAATGTATCTTTTCTTTTTATGTACACTGTGAGCATATGCACCAAGACAAATTCCTTGTCACACTTGGCCAATAAAGAATCCATTTGTTCATTCATTCATTCATTCATTCATTCATTCATTCATTCATTCATTCATTCATTCATTCATTCAGGATCCCCCTTTTGTGTCTCTGTACCAGAATGAAACACATCATAACTCTGGTTACTATTACATAGGAAGACGTAAATAGAATAGAATGATGGCACCAAAAGAAAGCAGAGGTAGTAGTACCAATACTCATAATAAGCATCTTGAATGCCCACCCAAAACAATTCAAGCACCATTTGAACATCATCGGCATTGACAAATTCACCATTGGTCAATTGCAAAAGGGAAGTTTACTTGGAACAGATTACATCCTGCCACTATACCTTTAACACCGTCAAACATCCACATCTGCCTATCTCAGGTCTTAGGGAAGGTAAGATAGATGATAGATGGACAAAAATGCCAAATCCAGTCTGAACATCTGGCTAACTGTGCAATGAGCCACATTAAGAACATTATTAATTTGTGAGAACGTGTAGAACTGTATCAATTGATATAACAATGCTATAATTAAAGTTTAAAGGCTTTATTAAAGTTTGGAAGACTAAACTTTAGGTCCCTCCTGGACTGCTTCTAAGTCTACTTTGTGATGTCTACCACTTACTGAGAACCAAGAGGTGCTTTTTCAGGAGGCAACTGGACTTTCTGGTTTTTCTTTTGAAGATGTTTTGCTTCTCATCCAAGAAACTGCTTCAGCTCCGACTGGATGGTGGGGAAATGGAAGGATTTATATTTCTTGCAGACAGCTGGTCATTTGCATCCTTTTAGAGAGTTGTGGAGGTCACTTGGAGGTATGTTGTGACATCAGGGTCACCTGAGTAGTGCAAATTGGTCTGGAGCCTTCTTGGAACTGTTGAAGGGACATTGTATAAAATGTCAAGAGGTGGAAGCTAATCCCATCGTCATTTGTCCAAAATGGTATAGGGTTTCCTGCCTGAGCAAGAGGTTGGACTAGAAGACCTCCAAGGTCCCCTCCAATTCTTCTATTCTATTCTGTTCTGTTCTATTCTGTTCTATTCTATTCTATTCTATGCCTTGTTATACCATGCCATGCCATGCTGTTCTATTTTATTCTATGCTATGCCTTGCTATGCTATGCTATCCTATGGCATGCCATTCCATCCCATTCCATCCCATTCCATCCCAATCCATTCCATCCCATC